>JAQIWD010001579.1:0-11874 GCA_034694825.1 Anurida granaria | reverse complement strand
AATGCTGTTTTTACTATAAAATTCTGCTGAAAATGCTGTTTTTACTATAAAATGCTGCTGAAAATGCTGTTTATACTATAAAATGCTCCTGAAAATGCTGTTTATACTCCAAAATCCTGCTGAAATGCTGTTTCTACTCACAAATTGTACCAAAGTACTGGCGTTACCAATTTAATTTAGGAAACCCATTGTTTAAATTAGTCTTATGAAAACAAAATTTGTTGGCCGGAACTTGTCCCTGCCTTCCAAGCGGAGCTTAGACTGGAGTACTTTTAGTTTAATTTGGAGGTCATAAGCCTATTTCCCTTGTCTTGGTTAGTTTAATTATCAGGAGATTTAGTTGGTTTAGGTCCGTGGAAGAGAAAGTAGTTGAGGCAGAGTTATAAATTAGAAGAAAGTTTTAATTCCATTTCCAAAGAGTTGGAGAGTGGAAAGGAGAGGAAGAAGATTATTGTCTAGGTCCAAAAGGATTTCCAAAGGGAGGAGGACGTACAGAAGATGAAGATTCCGTCAAGAAGAAACGTTTTGGATCCCAGTAGGAAGGAGTAGCACATGTGATGGACGGGATGGTCCACATGTCCTTTCCCCACGAGGAGAGAAAGTTAGGAAAGTGTCTCATCCACATGTGGATCCCACTTTTAGTTACGGAGATCGATGGCACAACCTGTCAACTTTCACTTCCCCTTGTCATCTATTCCTTTCCCCCCATCCTACCCAGACACGGACCGACCCATTCCAAAATTTTAAACCCACACCCCACCACCACCACGACCAGATTCCATAAATCCAGTTTTGAAAATGGAATAAACTGGAGAAAGAATTATTTATGACGACGGAGATCCCACTTCCAGTTCATGCCGTTGAGTTTGGAAATACCAAGAAGTTTTCTAAGCATCCGCCCAGCTTTCCCCTGGAAAACAAAAGCCGGCGACTGACTTTCTCTTTCGAGTGTTTTCATTTGATTAGGGAAACTTTTCTCTTCCGAATTTCTGTTTTCTTAATTGCATTGAGGCTGGAATTGTCTCTGGCTGCCAGTGCCAGGGGATCGATCCTCCTCCCTTCTTGAAATTTCCATATTCATGTTTTGTTTCGGCTCCTGCTGGAGCTCGTGCTTTAGTCCAGGGTCTTTCTCCTGGAAAACTTGTTGTTTCCCAACTTGTGGAGTCAATGAGTGTAAATTCAATCAATTAGGACAGTCAACCCTGAAGAATTAAAAAGGGAAAGTCGGGAACTTTCTCCAGTGCTACTCCAGTGCCTCCGGATCCTGGGCTGAGCCCTTTTGTCTTCCAACTTTGGAAAACCCAAGGACTCCTGGCACTTGACGTCCCTCCTCGTTTCCACCGCCTTGGTGTAATGAAGCTGAAATTGGAGCAGAAATTCTGCGTCTGGCACGACACTCTTCTGTTTTCAAACGAATTAAGTCAAATTCCGCTGAATTGTCAGCTCGCTCTTCCAGGCCCTACAGTGCCAGTGCATGATGGTGGAGTGTCCTTGTCAAGTTCAGGAGTTAAGGGAACTGCGGCTCGGGGTGCCATTTTGATATGATAAATCCCTCCCTCAAAGGTCAACTTCCGAGGACTAGGAATGAGGCTCTGATTTATGAATCCTTCCTCGTGTCGTCCCGCCGCCGTTGTTCCCTTCCTCCTGAATGTCCCCAGCCAAAATGTCATTCCATTGTCCCAAATCCTTTCCAGCTCTTCCAGTTCCTGGCTGGATTGAAATTCAGGAGAGAACTCCTAAGGATGGCTGAACTTTTCACAAAGATTTTCTTGGCAACCTTTAGGAGAAGTAGAAAAAAACAATGGGATCGCGGGCTGTCTGATTTCCATGCGATGAGTTCCTTATTCCCATTACTTTGCAAAAGAAAGGAAGAAGCGAAAAAAAACTTCTAGCCCATTCTTGAAGCCCAAAACTTTTCTCATGAGGGATTTGGGGAATGATTTCTAATTTATAGATCATCCTTCCGCTGGGCTCCGTTTTGCATGGGGAAGCCAATTTTGGAGGAAGCAGGTGGGACATTACGGCACTCCAAGAAACGACCTCCCCCTTGTGCACCTTTCCACCACCACCATGGGACGGACTGTGAAATTAAGTTTACGTTTTGATGCTCGTAGGAACGAACGGGGGGAGCGGTAGTTTCTAATTGCTTCTGGAAGAAAGTAAGTCAAAGTTTTCTTCCACCGAGGGAGGTAGGGCCAAGGGAGCCAAGTAGTAGCAGCTTGGGGAAGGAAACGGAAATGGAGAAAGTGCGAAAGGAACGAGGAGGCACCAGGGACTCAAAATTAAAAATTCATGAGCGTATTCCAAGTTTCTTGAGAGTCTGACATTTATTTCCTATTCCATCAGACTGTCCGGAAACTTTTAACTTTTCTAAAGAGAAAACAATTTCTTCAATCTACTGCAACTGCATCAAGTTTCATGCTCCATCAGTCCAACTTTTAATCCTCAATAAGTTACCACCCGCTAAAATTTTATTTTGATTCCTTTCTAAGGATCATAGACCAAAAAGTTGACCATTAGTGAGCCTAATTTTGACGGAAGACAAAAACTTTAAAATTCCCCATTTTCAATTAGTAATCATCATCCGGTAAATTAAACTTTTAGTGCCGAGTGGTTCCCAAAGGCGGAGAAAGTAAGTGACACATCAAGTCATGATTTTGCTTTTTATACCTGAAAAAGCTCCTTCGATGCGCAAATGCGAAAAACGAGTGCTAAAAATACAAAACTTTTCGCTCTAGTTCCACTTCCATGCTCCTCCATTTTGAATTTTAATTTTTGCACCGACCATTCCTACAAATTTTCGTCAAAAATGTTTCGTAATTTCGGTGACGATTTAAGAAAAAAACGCATTTCAAAATAACATTGATAACTGCAAGGATGTTCATTACAAACTCATTAGATTCACTTCCAAGTTAATTTTTATTTTTTTAAATTTACTTGGCGGAAGCGAGGACTACGGCAATGTAAAATTCAGCGCTCTTGTTTCTTTTTTCACGTTAATCTCCATCTTCATCTCTTTCAACAGAAGATAGCATGTTGTGTCACCCTACACAAGCGTTTTTACCTTTAGAAGAATTCCAGACCACCGAATCCCTCCGCATTAATCAGGAAAATAAAGGAGGAGCCCAAGGAAGGAATGTTGATTGAAATGCACGCAGCGTTCCCGGATTCAAATCATGCGAGTAAAAGGAAGCGACGCCAGGGAGAAAGTTGGGTGTTAGTTACTGTGGATGGGAAGAAGGTGAAAAGGTGAAATGACGAGATTTGTAAAAGGAAGAGAAGATGCTATCAGCCTCCTTGGAAGATAAAAGTGAAGCCGACTAGCGACGAGACTAAATTGGAAAAATCCAGTTTTCCAAGGATGATTGATGATCTGCTGGAGCTTCTTCCCGGCGTCTTTCTTTTCCGTTGTCCCACAATTACGACTTTCCCCTCTCCCTGTCGCCAGATGCAAAATTCCGAGTAGGAGACGAAGAGGAAGATAATGGAGGGGGACTAAATCAGGAGAAAGTTGGGCGAAGAAGATTCCTTTGGGGCAAAAGGGGATGAACTTTCACCCCCCCCCCCCCTCCATACGGGGAGGGTACCCCATAATCCCCACCAGCAGTACCGGGAAAGGTCGTCTCAACAGTTGCTTCCTGATTGGATTAGCCCTCGTCACCATTGTCTTCCGACTTCATTCCCCCCATCCATCCCCTCATCATCATCATCATCAACCACCACCTAAAAAAGAAGAATCCGGAATGATGAATAGGAGAATAATTAATGAAATTTCCGCCCCTTAAACTCGCTGTTGCTCATTTTTGATTGCCCCCCCCCCCCAGCGCGCTTTCTCTCCAGGACTTGATAATGAAGTGGAAGGAATGGAAAGTGAAAGTAGGACGCGGGGGATGAGGTAATGAAGGGGGGAGGATGAGGTAGAGATTAAAAGTTTTCTCCAGGAATTCCTTCCAGTCAGCCTCGGTCTCCTCCTCGTCATGATTTATTCCAATCAAGGCTTCTTTTTTGCTCCTTTTCATAATTCTTCCAATGGATTCCTTTCTCCAGGACCAGAAACAGGGACATGGCCCTTCTTAATTCTTTCCCTTCTTCTAATTCTTTCTCTTCTCCAGACTTTCTCCTCCAGCTCCTTTTTCTTGAGTCTTCCAGCCCGAGTTCTAGAGTTCCAGTATACTTTTTGGTTCTCAAAACTTTCCACTCAACTCGATCTCTTAATTCTTTTCGTCTAGTCAAACTCTTCTTCTTTTTCTTTTTGGACGAGTTTTCCGGGGGAGTAGTGAAACAATGGAGGAACACAGTTGGGTTTGCGGTGGTGAATCTTAGGGATTCTGTCCATGCTTCCTGATTTTCAAGTGTGTGGTGGGCTGCTGGAGCTTTTTGGAATGAGATTTTTTTTCTTGGCAATTGAATGAGGATGAGATATGAATCTCAGAAATCCATCGAAGGGGTGCTCTGGTTTTTGATAAAGGAATCTTTGCCACTCTGATTTATGTCCCTCCTTTCTCTCCACTCAAAGACTTCTGCCAAGAAAAGGAGAAAGTAGATCTCTCTCTCTCTAACCAATCCAAAGTCACAATTTGGCTCCAGGACACTTTTTGCCGCTGGCTCCACGCCGGCGACAACGTAACCACCGTCCTGTTTCCTTACCTTCCGGTACACTTGAGGTCAAGGCTGAGGTCATCATCTCTCAGTCTCCCGACACCACGTGATGAGCATCGTCTTAACTTTGAACTTTTGCTTTCCCACTGGTTGACATCGGTGGTGGAATTGCCGAGGTCTTTTTGACGCGTAACCCCCCCCCCCCCGCCAGTTCTGGGGAGGGTGGACTGATCTCAATGTGTTTCGGTTGAATGGTCCCCGAGTCGCCCGAGCTCTTTGACTTCCCTCCTTCCTTCCCTTCTTCTGTCCTGACCTCCTCCACTCAACTGGACGGACTGCAAATTCTTGTTTTCTCCTCTTTAATTCTCTCTTCCTTCTTCATCTTTGACAAAAGGTGCTCAGTGGAGCGAGCTAACCGTACCGTGGAGGATTTGGGGGGTTTAGAGTGGCAGCAGAATTCCAGATTCCAGAGAAAGTCCCCTTCCAGGAGCAGTGGTGCTGGAGAAAGTAGAGGAGAAGAAGATCCATCAGAATCAGTCTCTGTCTCCACTCTGCCCTTCTAATGACACTCATCAAGTGGAGGCGTCCCCGTCGTACCTGCCTGTAGCATCCACATCCATCTTAATTCACGTCAACCCTGCTTAATGAGCCTCTAAATGGAGAATGCAGGAACAGTCTCCTACTTCTTCCATCCTGTCCACCACCATGCTCCAGCCTCTCCAGCCTCTCCAGCCGCACTTTCACTGGAGCCCCTTTCTTTTGTTGCCCACTTTCACTTCCAGGAGAAGTTCAGGGTGAGGATGGAGGAAGTGAAAGTGGAGTAATGTGGGGTATTCTGCCATTCCGCTCCACCAGAGCCCCCGATCCCTCCTCCATTTCCATAATTAGAACCGAAGGAATGGATTTGTTTTCCTTCTCGGCCTGACATTTAGTACCGGCGGAGCTCAGTGGGTTGGAAATCCCAAAAGATGAGGCAGAGATTCCCATTGTCTCCAAACTCCCTTTGTTTGTCCTTGTTACGCCAGGCGACTCTCGAAATCTGACTCCTTTTGTCTCCTTCCAGCACTACGCCAGCTGGAGAGAAAGCAAGGGAGAAAGAGCTGAGGCCTTTCTCTGCCCTCTCGCCTGTTGACATTCCCAGGCAAAAGAGAAAGTCTATTCAAGGAGAAAGGAACGGCCCGGGTACAATGGCACGAGTATACACAAAACATTGTTTTCATAATTCAGTCTTGTTAGTCGAGTAGGAAGGGGAAGGGTGGAGGACCTTTCCTTTTCAATCTGGCAAACCCAGATTTTATGCAGATTGAGCCGTTTTTGGTTCCATACATCCAGAGTTCCGGGATTCGGAAGTACTGGAGCAACATTTCCAAGTCCTTGTCCATGCCCCCTCCCCTGGCTGGGACCATGCCGAGCGGGGAAGACATTAATTGGGAACTGGAAGGGGGGGACTGGAATCCTGGAGTGACTCGCCGGACTCATTTCTCTCTCTCCGGATCGGATTTCCTTCCTCTCCACTCTCCGAATTCCCGAGTAATCGCTCTAATTGGGTTAAATGGAGGCAGAATTATGGCCTAGGAACTCGAAAAATCATTTTTCATGGATAAAACCGACGGTTTGACAATCGGGCAATCTAATCTTCCACCCCAAGCCTCATCTCTCATGATTTACCAAGCGGGCCCTCGTGACCCCAAAACATGTCTTGGGTTGACCCCATTTTCAAAATTTTGATTTGTCTCCGAGGAATTTTCACCCCCCACTACTCCTAATGCTTGGGGCGTGAAGGAGGGAGGGGATGTTGGTGGACCAGGATGTGTTGCTGGAGCGCATGCATGCCGGATCGCTTCGAATGTGGCTAGAATTGGCCACTTTGCCACACCAGTGACCGCCACGGTTCATGGTTTGAATGCGTTTGGCTTCGTGTTGGCGGTGGTCGTGGGGAGTTGACGAGAGTCGTCCCATCATGACGATGGAGGCTGACGATGACATTGGATTTGATGTGAAAGGGATCACCCGTCCGTCCGAACTCCCCGAAAACTTTTGTTTCTCTTTGCTTGCCGGGACAGAACAGGGGCATAAGCTCCCACTTTGGCTACGGGCCATTCTTCTTGATGGCTCTAAGAAACTTTTCTTTTTGGCTCCTGGAAACCCGCGAGGTCATTCTGGCGCCTCAGCCCCACCACCACCATCACCAGTTCCCTGGATCTCCAGTACCAAGTTTTTCAGGTTTCCAGTACCTCCGCGAGTCGAAATAACCATCAACCTTCTTAACTCTCCCGAAAGTTCTCCTCCCCCTGACTGACTGAAAGTGAACCCCCGGTTTGGAAAAGACAAAAAGTGGTGAGGAATGAAGAAGGGGGCGGGACGGATTTCCCAACTTTCTCCTGAATGCCCAAGTTAAGCTCCTTAGCTTTTATTTCTCCGAATTTTTTTTCCGTTATGCCAAAGCCCCAAAACTAAGAAACAAAATCTAAATTGCTTGTCGTCACTTTCTCGTTGCTCATTTCCAACCCCTGCCTGGAGAGCCTGGAACCCGGTAAAAGGATGACAACTACCACTCACTCAGTGAAAGGAGCACTTTGCTTCCGAGTTTCAACAACTCTACTGGATCAGATTCTCATTTTAAGTTTTCCCTTCCCTTCCGCTTGTGCTCATCCACTTTAGTCCCCTTACTAACAGTTGGCGGAGGATAAAAACAAATGAGGGAGTTTTGGAATTGTCAACTAACTCCAGCCACTCCTCGCCAGCCAGTCACGAGTAGGAGTAGCGTGGGTCTGTCATAATAACAAAGGGAGGAAATGAAGTCCCTTGTTAGACTAAAGGAGCTTCTTTCGGCTCAATGGAGAAAGTCTTCATTTCCCTTTCCGCTTTCACTCCAGCTCCAGGATCCTCCAGCACATCTCCAAAAGTCCAACGACCCATTTCTATTCTCCTCCTCTTCGTCTTTTTATTCCCTTCCGTCTCCTACTGCTGGAAGTTCATCCGAGGGAGCTATGCTCCTCTTACCCCATTTTCCACTCCAGAACCTTAGTCCTTATTTTTAACATTATTCGACGAGGAAACCTGTTGGCAGAACCACTTGTTCATCTTCGGTTCCCTCGACGGAACCACCCACCCACCACCACCGAATCCTTACGCATCTTCCCTTCTTGGGAACTTGGGATTTCCATACGATTAATATTCTCTCCGCCATTTCGGGGGGCTAATCAGGAACCGAGGGTAAGGAACTTCAAAGGAAGGAAGCGGCCTGGGAGCCTCATGTCTTATTACCCACTACCGCTCGCTCTGAACCTTTCGGCTCCATTCACCGTCTTGACTTTGCATTCCGCCGGGAGAAAGGCGAAGAGCCACTTTGGTTCGAGCCAAGGCGGAGGAGGCGTAAAGAAAAAGGAGTAACTCGTAACTTAATGAAAAAATTCTACCACCGACAGCAGCAATTTTAGAACAAAAGCGGTCCATTGTTTACTGTTTTCTGGAATGGAACTCCGTCTACCTGCCTGCATGCAAAGAATTCGGACGTAATTCACTGGTGAGCGGTTAGCGGAATAGGAGCTGAGATTTTGGTATATCGGGATCACCTTCACAAAAGCGAGCGGAGCTACATAAATTCTGACAATTTTCCAAATGTAAATTCTCGCACGTCGTCCTAGCTTTAGGGAGCCCTTAAAAATTACCTGCCATGGTTTATACCTTAGTTTCTCTTTGTTAAAATATTTTAATGCTTTATTAGACCCGGGTCTTAGCGGTGGGGTTTGCATGGTCGTAGAAATTATGCCGAAGCAGGTGGAGGGTGGGGAGGATGGTAAGTCATAAAGGGGCATCTCCAATTCCCAGACAGAAGAGGAAGGAAGGAGAAAGAAGAAGAAGAAGTCATTCCATATTTAAATTTTAAATCCATTCGATTTCTCTTCCGGAGGAGAAAGTTTGGTTTCCTCTCGCCTGTCTGGGGAGGTCATAAAAGATGCTTGGAGAGTCGGGGAAACGTCGCAACGAGTCCTGTCATAACAGACCATCACTTTCACTCCATTCCCACCACCACCACCATCCCACAATAAGAAAGTGGAGCTCAATTACCGCAGAGGGAAAGTGGGGATTCTACTGCATAATTCACCAAGAGTTCTTACCCAAGGCCCAAGAACCCCAGGAATTGTGCTCCATTCCTCGGATTATCATCAACCACCATTGTCATTCGAGAGATCCAGTGGATGACCTCGTTCCGTCCTGGGATAAAGCTCCGCGATTTAATTTTCCGAAGTCCAAGTCGTTGGGAATTGTGTTGCTGTTTTGTGTGGTAAAGCGCCGTTCCATCCTTGCACTTTCTGTTCCTTGCAGCCTCCTCATGTGGGGAACCTGTGGCATCTTTCCTTCCTTTCTCGGATTGATTTTCTTCTTCTTCTTCTGTGGGGTTCTCGTTCTTCTTCTCCTTCTGATGACATTAGGCGAAACTGCCATTTCCATTCCTCCTCTTTCGAACTGATGATGAGGGGAGGCAGTGAGTCGAACCGTCAAAGTCACTGGACGGGAAAAATCCGAAAAACTTTCTCCTTTTTTTATCCTTCCACACTCACTTTCTCCTTTTCCCCGAACAACTACGGATAGATTTTTCCCACCCCGCACTTTCTTCCTGTTGAGCATCGTTTCTGGCTGTTAAGGCTGGGGAGTGGATCACCCAATTGCCCCACCCCACTTTCTCCCACGAGATAATGAGGAAGTTCTCCATAAATTCCCAACCAAACGTCCATCCATTATCATATCTCCCCCGTGGCCCAGGCCTGGAACGAACGGCCTTCTCTTAGTTCTTTAGTCTTGGACCGGAACTCCCAAAGAAACCCATCCAGGCATGACCTCTTCATTCTCATTCCTACGGGTGGATCCGAATCGAGCCGTCTTTGGCAGGAAAAGTTCTTTGGCAATCCGGACTTTGGATTTTCGCTGACGCTGCGGAAGGGACGCGGGTGATCCACATGTGGGAAGGGAGGCTGGGATCTTACCTCATCGTCCTCTGTCTCCTTCCGGACTAATAAGAATTGGAATCTTCTCCCTTCCTCCTCCAGCCCAGGATCAGTTGATGAATAATGGGAGCCAAGAGCCAATCGGAAGTGGAGATTAAGGAACTAGGCCATTTCCAGGCTGAGACTGGAGGATAAGAAGGAAATGAGACCAATCCTGTGGAGACTCATTTGGCAAGGAACCCAAACCAGTTTGGCAGGAACCTCCGGGCATTAACCATCAGGGATTCCAATTACGGTCCTCGCAAAATTACTTACGGGGCTACCCAAAACAATGAGATGTATGCAGGTAGAGCCAATCGGAGCCTTATTTAAACCTGCAGGAATTGGCATAATTTCTTCACTTTTCGCAAAAAATGTAAACGGAGCCTTCGATATAGCGGAGTCTTAGATTCCCCGAAGGCGATTCCCCTAAACTCGGATGTGGGAAAGTTTTAACTTAAAATAGAACTTGGATAATAATGGAATCCTCTTTTGGAGGTTTGGGGTTTCGAATGTTTTCTAAAAGAAAGGAGAGAAAGCGTTGGAATCTTAATTTGATGTTTGAGAGGGGTGTTTCCGCTCGAGCCTCCCACTGGGCTCCTACGTTAATAAGAGTCAGGGAATCCGTGGATTAGAAATCACGGGTCGGTGGATTCCCCCGTCTTTTGTCTTTTCTCCTTCAGAAAGTGAAAGTGAGATTCGGGAATAATGAAAAGAAGGTTGGTTGATGACTGAGATGTTGATTAGACCGCACCGTTTCCTCTCCTGCTCGCTCCTTCCTAGCGGCAAGGCAAGGCACAAGGCCTAAAAGGGAGTCGAGGGTTCAAAGGCTCCTGAAGACTCTCTGGGTTGATAGGATGAGATCATGGATGGATTGGTGGCTTATCCACCCAAAGGATCCTCAGCAGTGAAGAAATCCAGTTCAGGCCTGAGAAGAAAAAACAGACTCGCGGATGACTGATCCTACAACTGACAAATGAAAAACGAAAACTCTTGAATTTTCACTCCTTTCTCGAGTCTTCCAGCAGCAGCATTCTTCCTTCCGTCCTTCTTTCTTGGGCACAAAAGAAAAAGGAAACAACCCAAACTTTCTTCTTGTCATCCCTCTCTTCTTTCAACATCACGGAAAATACAACGGATGGGACCAGAGATTGTCAACTGACGGAGTCCTCTTCCGCCCTGAATTTTGCAGAATTTAGGGTAGCCAAACTTTGGCTTGACTTTGGTGATGGATTTAACATCCTTAATGGAGAGAAAATGTGACCTCACTTACCTAACAGAACTGATGAATTTTTTTTAGATGAGAATGGGTTTCTCGAGCTTTGAGATTTGAAATTTAGCTCCGCCTTGGATAGTACTTTTCATTTCTCTGAAGCGCAAGACCCAACAAGAGCCGATTTTGCCCTTGAGTTAATCAAGTTTACCAATTATTTTTCGCATTTCGATGTCAAAAATACCCAATGCGTATCAGATTCATTTATTAGCATCTGAATACTCTAATTTATATGACTATTCTATGGGCTTGAGGTATTTTAATGACCGTCCAGCATGGGGATTACAATTATTGTTCTGAAAGTTGTTACATTTTTGCAGTTGAACTTTTTATGATAAATTCCCATTGAAAATCCATCCGAAGGTCATAGGTAATGTCATTTACCTCCTTTGGGTCAAGGGTCAATTCTGGCAAACTACACAAAGTAACGGAGCGAGTGGAAATTAAAATTGAATACTATCGCCATTCCTCGCACAGTTAGGCCGAAACATTAACAATGGATATGAATAAAGGAGTTACAAATTCACATTGACCTTTGACCATAAAGGGGGTCATTGAGGGCCAAAATAAGAGCGTAGTAGCGGTGCGGTAATTCGACCGTACGAGTCGGGATTACGTTTGCTGGGAGGGAATGTCCTTCGTTTTGACGGGCAACGTTCAGATTGATCTTTGACTTTGAATTTGAAACCAAGTAGAGGTCAACACGCTAGAGAGCAAAAATATTTTAAATTAGATTCTCGGATTATCTGACATTTAATGCTGTAAAAATTAGATCCAAGAGCAGTTTTGACCTCGAATTTCTCTAAGCATTAAATGATGAAACATAATTGTGAAAATGATTTAATTTGAGCATAATCTGCAATTAAACTCATTCATTTGTATTAGCAGAGCCCAACTGAAATTTGAGTTGAGTGTAGAGTGCCTATCCAAAGAGTGGGTTGAGCGTAGAGGAGGTATTCCCATGCACTTTGTATGTTAAAATACCGACTTTTTTTAAACTGACAGTAGCCGCTT
>JAQIWD010001578.1:0-11876 GCA_034694825.1 Anurida granaria | reverse complement strand
TATATCTCCCTCATTATGCTAATCAGTCTAAATGTCCCTCGATTCGTGGTTTTCGATGCAGTTTCTACTGATTTTTTTATATATAGCGGCGGGATTCCTCTCGTAAAAAAAGAAAGTGAAGCGCATGCGCACTGCGCGTTGCGAAAAAAAAAATGGCATAAACTTGCAACAAACTTTTGACATACCTTATACCCGTCCCTTTAAGGTAGCTTGAGAATCGATGCTTGAACGATTTATCCTTTGAAGGAGTTCCTATTCAACACGTGAACGACGTTAAGTTCACTAAAGACAGTTCACACAGGAAGTAGAATGGAAGGAAAATGGCACTAATTTTTGGAATTTTGAAGCGATGAGACTGAAGAAATTTCAGCAGCAGCGTTATCGTGAAATTGAGCTTATTGTCGCAACTTTAGTAAAAAATGTATGAATTCTTGAATGGAGCAAGTGCGGCGGGAAAGGACTTTCATTCTCTCTAATTAATTTTTCATTCTATTTTTCGGTATCGGTGGTATCATTCATTGCATTGTTAAGGAATGCGGTGCTGCTGAAAATCGTTTAGTTTTTAAATATGAATTCCGGTAGACGAGTTGTCGTCACTGGCCTTGGACTGGTGACACCACTGGGATCAGGCGTAGACTTCGTCTGGCAGCAGCTCATCACCAAACAATCAGGGATTGTGTCACTCAAGCACAAAGTTTATGAGAAACTCCCATGTCGCGTAGCCGGCATTGTTCCAAAAGCTCCAAATACAATAGGTAGGTTCGTATTTAATTAATTCACATCATTTTACCAATTAAGTTACACTTTCTCGATAATGCTGAGCTAACTCTAATTCTGACAATATTTCTCAGGGAACTTGGACTTGAATGAGAAATTCACTGAAGCGGAGCAACGTTGCTCATCTGTCGCCACGCTATTTTCGCTTGCTGCTGCAGAAGAGGCTGTTCAAAACAGTAAATTGAATCCTGACTCGCTGAATGATGACGAGCTGGGAAGGATTGGAGTGGAAATTGGAATGGGATTACCAGATTTACAAGATATTCAGGACACTGGGCAAGTCCTTGTCGAAAGGGGTTACAATCGAGTCTCGCCATATTTTATTCCTAGGATACTCCTTAACTTGGCGGCAGGGCAAGTCAGCATGAAATATGGGTTCCAAGTAAAGGAATTCTAAAAATAATAACCGGATGCCGACGAGTTCAAATGGTCACGAGATGTTCAAATTCTGGTTATTTTACAGGGACCGAATCACTGTACTTCAACAGCTTGTGCCACTGGTGCCCATTGTATCGGGGATTCCTTCAATTTCATTCGGAATGGATACGCTGATGTAATGGTCTGCGGCGGAACGGAAGCCTGCATTAATTCTCTGTCGATTGCAACATTTTGTAGGCTGAGAGCCCTATCAACTAAATTCAACGCTGATCCTCAACGAGCCTCGAAACCATTCGACACGAATCGGGACGGTTTTGTTATGGGTGAGGGTGCCGGGGTACTCGTTTTGGAAGAGCTTCACCGTGCTATTGGAAGGAACGCCAAAATTTATGGGGAAGTACTTGGATATGGACTGTCCGGTGACGCCCATCACCTTACCGCAGCGCGTGAGGATGGAAGGGGAGCCTTTAGAGCCATGAAACAAGCACTTGACAATGCCAAGATAACTCCCAAGGACCTTTCCTACATCAACTGCCATGCAACTTCTACGCCAATTGGAGATAGAGCAGAAATTTCTGCCCTCAGGAAGTTGTTTACCTCAGACACCGTAAGTTTTGCAGTTCTTACTTCACTTCCAATTTCACAATCTTGGTGAATAATGAAAAATTGTTTAACTTCTGCGTAGATTGGTGGCGTGCCTATTTCTTCTACAAAGGGTAGCCATGGACATTTACTAGGTGCGGCTGGTGCCGTTGAATCAATTTTCTCAATTCTCGCCTGTCACACCGGGATCTTACCACCTTCAGTCAACATCCTCGACCTGGAGGAGGACTTTAAGAACTTGAACATCGTCACCTCTGCAAGTAACCTCAGCGACCAATCTCCGTCGAAACCAATTGTTGTTCTCAAGAACTCATTTGGCTTCGGTGGGACAAATGCTAGTCTCTGCTTCGGTTCGTTTTATCCCAATAGAACTAGTGCACTAGGACAAAGTTAAATCGCAGAAATATAGAACGGTGTCCATTTTAAACACATTTACACATTTGAAATGTTTTCATATTTAAAATTATTGCTTCTAACAGAATGGGCGTTGCGCTTTAGGGAAAATTCCACATATACTGTGCATCTTGTGTCGCTGCCTGCCTGGGTACTGGCTAGCCAACTGATTTTCACTTGAAATGGTTTCTGATAAAAATTTATTGGGACACGAAATAAGGATTTTGGCAAATTGGTAAAAATGAAATTTTGCGTAATCGACATAATTCCCTTACTAGAATCCTTAGGTCTTAATTAATCAACTTAACGGCGTCCCTTACCTTTCCCACCACTGCCTTTCCCCTTCCCACCCCCACTTTTCCCATTTTTCCCCTTCGTCTGCTTGCTCATGGACTTCATTTTCCTCATGTCCTTCTTCATTCTGGGATCCACCACTTTATAATGACCTTTGACCCCTGCAGGTCGCTTCGCTCTCTTACTCGTGTTAAACTTCTTTGCAACTACGTATGTGACCTCCTTCTTCTGGGTCATCTTTGCTTTCTTGTATACCCTTCGGAAGAAAAACAAGAAGAGAGTTAGGAACAAGTAGAAGACCCACATATTGATCACTTCTGAATTGAAAATTCTTAACTGTTTCAATTGGCTGGCTTTCTCAGATTCTGATACATCAGTCTTCTCTAAAATCGCTTCAGCCTTCTTCTGTGCTCTTTCCAGCTTCCTGATGGCTCGCTTCTTCTTCCTTGCCTTGGCTTCGACTACTTTCTTAATTGGTCGTGCATTTATTTCCTGAAATTATAACAGAATAGAACTGGTCAGGCCAACCTATGTTACCTATCGCTCCTGCTTAAAAATGGATTGAGTATTCACGTACCTGTAAATTCTTTTTGTATTCGTCAACCAAGGATTCTGGGACAGGTAGCTTCTTTCTCGCATGCTTCTTCTCATCATCAATAAACCAAGCAGGAAGTCCGGTATCGTTGAAGGCATAACGATTCCATCCCTCTTCTAGTAAATCCCGCCTACTTTTGCTAGATTCCACCATGAGTGTCCCCAGAGCTAAGCCTTCTACATCAAGCTTCTTCCTCTTTTTTTCTACATAAAGAATAACAGATGACTTAAGTCAGGAATCAACGGAATTAGAATAAATTTGAATCCCCCAAATGCTCACTTGGTTCAGCAGAAACTACTTCTAGTGGACGATTCTCAACATTTGACTTCCGCTTCTTTGTCTCTGGTTTGTCCTTGAAAACTTTGCTCTTTTTAGATTCAAGTTCAGCGTTAGATTTAAATCCTACAATTTGGGCACCCTTCTTTTGATAGGCTTCTGCTAACTTCGAGAGCTCGGCATCTTCATCCGACTCATCATTCAAATCCTTGAATACGTCCTAGAAATACCGAAACCATAATCATAATTGTCTCACCCTCACCTTCCGTCAACTTTAATATTTTAACTTACTTTATCAAACCATATCTGTGCCTTCCTTAGCCGCTTTTGATTCTTGTCAGAGTGATCCAAATCTGTGATAAGGGGATGACTGGCGATAGGAGCTACTTCGTCAATATCAAAATCTTCATCAGCAGCAAGGTCTTTGTCATCCTCATCCTCAAATCCTAGTCCTTTTTGAAGATCTGGGTCTTCCTCGTCATCCGCACTTCCTTTTCCAGAATCTTCCCCGTCACTGTCCATCTTCTTGTAATATCTTATGAGTGAAATAGTCAGGATAGAATTAATGACCTTCAGTGCAATTGGGGCACATTTAACTCACCTTCCACTACTATCAAGAATTTCCTCCTCCTTGTCATACTTGACTTTTCTAGAACGCCGGGTCTCTTCATAAAGTTCTAATTCCTCATCAGAATTTAACTGGGAATCTTCAATAATCGGCATCGATGATCCTTCTGTAAGATTGTTAACGTCTTGAGTGCTCTTCAGTGTCTTGAGGGTGAAGAGGGAATCCTCAATCGTATCGGTCGGTCCACTATCCCCCGGAATGATCATTTTTAAATTAGTTTTCTCGTGGACTTTTCTTCTTTCTTTCAGCAGCTTCTTTTTCTTCTTTTTAGCTTCCTTAAGTTGTGAATCCTTGAGGTTCTCAATAGCATCTTCCAAGTCCACTTCCCCATCTTCCTCATCCATTTCCATCACCTCTGTGGGTTCGGATGCTTCAACCTTTGGTTTCTCTGATTTGATTTTTACAAACTGGTCCAACTTATCCCTGGATTTAGTAAACAATGGAAGTTATTACATTTGATGTATATGGCAAAAAGACGTAAACAATTCAAATTTAAAGTACACTTACCTCAATTTCTTTCTCCACATAACCAGCTCTTTTATTTCCTTCCTTCCAAGAACTTTCACATCCGCACAATAGTCCTTTATATCCTGGGTTGTGAGTGTGCTTTTTGAAATCCAATCTTCATCCAGAGTAATCTGAGAGAGTAAATGCGTAATCATTATCTCTCTCGTTCATTTGGAAAACAAATAAATGGGATCCTTTACCTCGGATGTGTTCGAAAGAAGTTCAATATGGTCAGAACTTCGTATAAATTCGCTAGCTTTTATGGGCTTGTATAAGAGCGTCTCCCCAGTTGGATAACCTACGGCCTTCTGTTTCTTACTAAGAAAAACAAAATTACAAATATGTAATCCAGTGTAAGCACACCTGATTTATAAAATCATATTTTGTTAAAAATACGCACCCGACTTCCTGGAGTAATTGTTGAAGTTGTTTCTTCCCTTCCGGCACCTCAATCTCATCGAATACATATTTTGCATCAAGAAACTTTGGATCAATGGTATGAGGAGCCAAGTATCCCTTGCAGACCACAAAAATTTCAGCTGATTCTGTCCTGGATGCTGCAGGTTTTGTGGAGAAAACATTCTTGAAGAACTGTTGAAGGACCCAAATCAAGGAGTTGTAGTCCTTTGAGCGGAAAACTTTTGTGATGAAGAATCCACCGGGCTTGAGTAGATCTGTAGCCAATTTGAAAGCACTCAGAGTCAAGCAGTTTTGAGTGTAGGCATCGTGAAGCCAGTTTTGCCCAACATTAGGAGCCCCGTCGTTTAGTACAACATCTGCTTTCCAAGTTTTCATTTCCTTCTTGAGCAGCGAGAGACATCGAGGGGAAGTGATATCTTCTTGTATAGCAATGGTTCCAGCAATCTGCTTGATTGGGAATAAATCCACACCTATTCATAATCACATAATGTTAGATTCTATAAGCCCACAATCGGGAACCAATTCATCATTCATTTACAAACCTATGACAATACTGGATACGGGCATGTGTTGAACTGCAACTTGCATCCATCCTCCTGGTGCTGCGCATAAGTCTACAAGTACCCGAGACTTTTGAAGGAACTCGAACTTCCGGTTGAGTTGTATAAGTTTGAATGCGGCACGGGATCGATATCCTATACAACAAAAATATGTAAATTTTGGATAAGGGTGGCTTTACGAGTAAGTACCGCTTGTCGATTCTCAGACAAATTGTAATTTAAAGAACAACTCACCAGTTTCCTTGGCCAAGTGATAAAACTTGTCCTTCCGCTGTTTTCCTACTTTTGTTTTCTTTCCCATGTTGCCTGTTCTGAAATGAGGAGATCAGGACGGGATGGGTCAGACGGTTCACACCTCACCAGTCGTAAGGTGACCTTTGACCTTGCAAACAATTAATCCCAACACGGAAACCGACGTAATGAAAAAATGAGCCTTCCTTCCTTCCTTCCTTCTTCCTTCTTCGCCTCTTCACTTTATTTGTCTACTTCCCCCATGTGCTTTGGTTTCAAACTTTTGGCACTTCCCGCCTTCCTAAGACAAAAAAAAGGGAGGGGGCACTGTGAGACACGAAACCTTTTCTCTCGGCCTGACTCCACTCCACGTGACCTCTTCTGGGAAATCCAAATTGACCTTGTCCAAGTTACAGCAGCTGATCAATTCAATAAATAATTATGGACCAACTAAAATTATAAATCAACAAGTTAATCCACACCAAAGGAGTAGGAACTACTCCTTCGCTGAATCGATTGAACTTTCCACACACTTATTCTCTTCATCATTTTCAAGTATCGACAAACCTCCGCAGTCTCGAGGTAATCAGTCTTTCCTTTGGGATGCTCAGTAATGGTTTGTTATAAGGTAACCTTAATACAATTATCCAAATATTTAATTTCCATTATTTCCAGCGTAAAAACCATAACCTAAACATATCCCAAG
This sequence comes from Anurida granaria, assembly GCA_034694825.1. NCBI lineage: Eukaryota > Metazoa > Arthropoda > Collembola > Poduromorpha > Neanuridae > Anurida > Anurida granaria. The sequence continues at coordinate 5,508 of JAQIWD010001578.1, read as the reverse complement.
CATTTAGTGGCGGTTTACATCTTACCCAACGTGCTTACTTATCAGTTATCACATTGCTTTACAGAGCAGAATTATAAATCGCAATAATTGCAGATCAATTTAGTAGGAATGAGAAAAAGTGCTTCGTTCGAGCTACCGATGCGCCGTTATGGGTTGACATAGCGACTTGGTGGGGGACGCCTCCGCTCTCCGCTGTTCTTTGCTTTGGAGACAAGTTCAGTTTAAAAAAAATAGTTTAAAGAAAAAAACTGGCGTTTGATTCTTTGCAGACGTCCGGAAATCGAGAAACGTTTGGCCTGATAATGGCAAGAGACGAACATGATGACGTTCTACCAGATCAAGATGCTGCCAAGGACTTCTATGCAAAATATGAACCAAAAGAAGTATTGGGAAGGTAAGTTCAAATTGTAAATGAAACCGAAGGGAGTAAGACAGGTAAAATGATAACATTTGGCTATATGATTCCAATTCCATTCATTTGTAATGTTTTTTTTTCAGAGGAATAAGCTCGACGGTTCGGCGCTGTATTGAAAAGGAAACTGGAAGGGAATTTGCAGCCAAGATTATTGACTTGAGCGAAGGGTCAGACGCTCATGATGTCAGAGAGTCAACGCTTAGTGAAGTGCATATTCTCCGACTTGTTGCTGGGCATCCTTACATCAGTAACCACTCATTGGCTAATTTGAGCCAGGAAAACATAAACCTCTTTTTCCTCTTTCCAGTTGAACTTCATGATGTCTTCGAATCAAGCGCCTTTATATTTCTCGTGTTCGAATTGTGCCGGAATGGTGAATTGTTTGATTATTTGACCAATGTCGTCACACTGTCAGAAAAGAAGACAAGGTAAGTAACTCCTAAACCAAATCTCAGTCAGCAATATTCAATTAAAAAATAATTTTGTTTTAGGTATATAATGAGGCAATTATTCGAAGCGTTGCAATTTGTCCATCAGAAGAGTATAGTTCATAGAGATTTAAAACCAGAAAATATTTTACTAGATGATAATTTTAATATTAAAGTTACGGACTTTGGATTTGCAAAGGTATTGAAACCAGGTGAAAAATTACGTGGTAAGTTTCACGCCCATTCACCCGAGTGCGACTAAGAATAATTACTATAAATTGACTGTTTTTCTTTTTGATTTACAGATATATGCGGAACCCCAGGCTACCTTGCATCGGAAATGCTTCGATGTAACATGATTGAGAACGAGGAAGGATATGACACCAAAGTTGACCTGTTAGTATAATCTTTCAAACTCTTCCCTGACTGCAACATCGACCATCATTAACTCCATTTCACTTATTGATTTCCAGGTGGGCTTGCGGAGTCATCATGTACACCTTGTAAGTTTCCCATAACTTGATTGTTAACTCATTCCAAGGAACTAATGTTGAATTGTTTTGTATCAGGCTTGTGGGGTGTCCACCATTTTGGCACCGAAAACAAATGCTGATGCTGAGGAATATCATGGAGGGAAAATATTCTTTTCATTCGCCCGAGTGGGATTCAATTACAGGTATTTTTCTTGACAAATCAAGCAGGCCACTCAATATGTTTCTTACTACAATTCCCGTTCTTCCTCAGATACACCGAAAGACTTGATAAGGAAGCTGCTAGTTGTTGATCCCAATCAACGGTTGTCCGTCGACGAAGCATTGAAGCACGAATTCTTCCAAATTACTGTAAGCTCTCACCAGCTTCTTATTCCTAGTCTAGTAATCATACCTATCAATCGTTGATTTCTATTCTATTCAACCTCTGCTTTCCTTACAGCACTGCCAGGTTCAAAATTTTGACGCGGGGAAGACATTTCGGCGTGCCATCCTTTGCGTCCGTTGTATGATTCGCCTGCGGCGATTAAAACAGACACCAGAACCCCTTTCAATCGCCGTAGCCAGTTCGGATCCCTACAGGATAAAATCCTTCAGAAAGGCAATTGACAACTGTGCCTTCCGGGTTTATGGTCATTGGGTCAAGAAAGGGGACTGTCAGAATCGTGCGGCCCTCTTTGAAAACTTACCGAAGGTTGAGTTACGTAATATATACATGAATAATTTAAATAGGGCCTGATTAGAGATAATTCTAGAAAACTACTCGGAGTTTTCATCGTCGGCGCATAAGTTTCCTTCCGTAAACTTACTGCCACCCTTTGACCCTTACCTTTACAATGCAATGTGGCGTTTGAAATACTTTTCCATGTTACAATTCCATACGAATTGCTCCTTTCATTTCGTTTTTCGTGCATTTACGCGTCAAAGGACACTGGCCATTTGGGTGTTTATTAATACTCACATTAGGACATTCGGAGTCACTAGTCACGCGCTCCGCACTTTTAAATCTCACCAGTAGTCAGTCATCCGCGCTCTACCTGAACTCCTGTTTTACCTTACGCTCAATTTTTATAAGGAAGTAAAATTTAAACTGATACAATTAAATTGATATCAATCATTTAATGGTTTTCACAATTGGAAGGGATCGAATTGATTAAATTTAACCACGGGTTTGACTTGGGTCGTCGTCTTCGTTTTCGGCCTCATTTTCAACGCATTCATGGAAACAGCGTTGTGTGATTCGTCGAGGTGGGCAGACGCAGGGGAATTTACTTTTGAAGTAGATAATCCTCTTGCCAAATCCATTTATATGTAAGAAGTACGGATCGAAGCAGTAAGTGACTTTGTTGTCACTGACCGTTAGAATTCCGATCCCTTCAAATACAAACTTAACACGGCGGTAGGTCTCAATGGCACGCTTGAAGGCCTGAAAGAATAGTAGGTGAGTTGATTGATTCTACAAGTCTCATGATTGGTAGTATGTGTCTCTTTACATGAATGACTTCATTGATGCAAGCGTCGACAGCAAAGCGAGGCATCTTTAGGTCACGCGTTATTTTGGAATAGTTAAGATTAAAGGCCGGACCCTGCGGGGAGAGAAACCATTCGCATTCTGTTACAACCCAACGTGGTCATTTTTCTGAATTAGGCCGTGGATGCGGTTTAATTGCTCCGCATCCATGTGGCTTACCAAAGTGTAGATTGGGCGACCAGCGTTGAGACCGAAATTCTTGACGATATCTTCAGAGATGAGCATGTGGACGCGCTTGTCCATCGTGAATTGTTGTAGGTAGTTGGAATACGTGATCGTTTTACAATTGAAGCTTACTAGCCCTGGGATCCGGAGTCCAAATCCTTGTACAATTGCTTCAGTCACATACTTTGGAATGAGGTCCCAAACTTCAAGAATGTGTGAAGCACAAATGTCACGGCCAATAAGAGTCAAGGGATTACGACTCGCTGCCCGAATTCTTCCTTCTCGGTCCAGGACCAGAGTCGTCGCCATGACTGTCGCTAACCTGTCGCCACAACAGAAGCGTCCCTGCCCAGTTAGGATTAGCTCATCATCTTGGGCATTTTTAAAAGTCATCATTCTTTTACCTTGTATCGAGCAAGCTTGCGAAAAGGCGTTTTTGCTGGTCTTCCGTTAGCTAGTTACCCAAACCTCGAAATTTTGACCTTCCGCCTAATTTAGGCCACGCGCACCGCTTGATTCTTCTGGATTATTAACTCAAGATTGGAAGCTGCCCAATCATATCATTACAAAAAATTGCAACGCGATTATAAACAAAAAACGTTCTAAATGTTTACATTTTAAAACGGGAATTTAGTTGGGATGGCAACTAAAAGAGCATCATTAGCCGTTGGAATTTGCAGAGCACAAAAGGAATTATTGCGGGCATCATCCTTTGAACCTTTCACCTCAGAATTGGCTATGGGTCTCAGGCCATAGCGGATTTAGAGGTGAGGTAATTCATTAGCATTGTAATTGATGATTCATTCCACATTTTCTAGAGATACAAAATGGTATGAATTTGATATCGACTCTATTCAAGCTTTTTTCTTTGTGACAGAGACAATGGAGATGACACAACAGGTGTGGATGGCTATGACCAGAAGAAGGGAGAGGATGAAGTTTGGGAGGAGAAAGTAACTTGATTCGATGCCTCTTTTCCGACGGAGAAAGAACCGAATGCTTCCCAACACTCCGCATCTGACTGTATACCAACAACAAAAAATGCAAAGGAACATTGTTGTCGGTTTATCCCTCCTCATTCCATTGCATTGTTGAATCATCAGCAGGTTATACTCCCCTGGTGGTGCCTCAAGTTAGGTGTGGCACTTGACATTTTCTCCAGTACAGCAACCGTAAGTCCCTTACACTTAACAAACTAAACAGATGATTTGTTTATTATTGTCACTTTCTTTGTCATTCAGGCCACTTCTGCTCTCTCTGTATCCCTGGACTGGTCGACGTTTGGCTAAGCACAGAGGACTTGACCCCCCGGTGACCGAATGGACGCTTTAGCTAACATGCACATAAAATGAAACCAACCTTCTTTGCCATCATTAATGTTTTCAATATATTCCGGAAATTAACACCCTAAGGTAAACAAGTATTGGCTAATTTGAAATTTTATAGGACTATAACATCTCATTCAAGTTAGCAAAATCGTTTCAGGTAGCGTGAGCCAGTCAAGTTGCTTTTTTTTTTTAACTAATTGACATTTGATGATTTATTTTTTTGGATTCAGGCAATGGGGAATTTGGATTTCCGAAGATTAATTCTTCCTCTGTCATGTCTACTTGCTCTCTCATTTGCACAACAAAGGGACAACCCTTTTGGAAATTCTAATTTTGGACCATCTCGTGAGGTTAACAACAACTTGGGCAATCAAAATTTTGGACCTCAGGAAGAAGTTACCTTTGTCAATCAAGGATTTGTACCCAATCAAGGATTTGTACCCAACAATCGGGATTTCAACACTTTTGGTAACTCAAGAGATGTGTTCCCTGTCACTCCGCGGAATCCCAACAATTTTATAACCGTTGGTCCCCAACGGAATTTTGGACCGGTAAATCAGACTCCGAGACAAGAATTTGGGGATGGGTTCCCCTTTGTGAGTCCAGAAGAAAAGGAGTGTCCACAAGGATGGGATGCATTTCGTCAAAGTTGTTACCGATTTGTGCGTTCCCCGATCCACAAGTTGGAAGACGCAAGATGGAATTGTCAGGTACGATTTTTATGACTTACTTGAAACCATGATGATGGCGATGGGTTCCCATGGCTGACATGAAAACTGTTATTCCTAATGGAATTTGTTGGCGTTGGGTAATTTTTTTAGGCTTATGGGAACGGCGCTGACCTCCTGAGTGTCAACACAATTGAAGAACATGCCTGGATTGCCCGGAAACTGACCTCAATTGACCCCCAACATCGTGAATGGTACGTTTCTGGACGACAAACTTCGCCTGGGAATTGGGTGAATGCGGATGGGTCTCAGTTGGTCAACTTGGATCAAGCTTTCCTCCAAGACCAACCCTCAGTAGCTTCTAATATTTATCACAACTACCTAGCCTACAGGTCAGTTACTAACAGGGGTCAACCATTTCCTCGCAGAAAATCGCAGATTGGCGGTGTTGGCACTTTCGCACTTAATTCCCACCAACCCAC
>JAQIWD010001577.1:0-11882 GCA_034694825.1 Anurida granaria | reverse complement strand
ATATTCGTTGTGCATTGTTCAACTCAACTCACAAAATATAACTTTATAATTTAGTATTAGTTACTAACTTTATCATCATGTATTATCAAATCCTTTTCAGATTAATTTACAAATTTTGTGGTAAAAAGAAAGTCATATTCCTTTTGTGATTTTCGTTTCTTTTGGATTGAATTTTGATTTTAAATCGGTAACACTAAATGTTTTGCTCACTACACTCCTCTTCGAAACCTCCGAGAACATACTGCTCATACATCTAAAATTTTCAGATTTAAATAGTTATAACATAAATATATTATTTATTAATATTAAAAAGTACCTTGATTTTCCAGCAATTGAAACCTGACTTACTGAAAACTGATAAAAATATCAAAATTTACCAGATAGTATTCTGCTTAACTGTTTTACATAATTCTGCTATAATTTAATTGCTATACTTTTTTCTGCTAAGGCAACGCTTGTAAGGTTTGAAGGTTTAACATGCCGGATAGGCTTCGAACAACGCGACATGAATGCTTCGAACAATTCAACAAGATGGTCTTTAATGTATTGAATGGTGTCGTCACATTTTCGATTGAATATTCAAAAAATATTCTGACAGTTCAAATTTGTGCAAACAGAAAGTGGAAATAAATCTGCAAATTGTAAACCACGATTTTTAAATGGAAGCTGTCTCCTGTGCATTCGAATAAACGTAATTTCTGTTATGAATCTTCTAGCTGAGTCACCCATTCGATGCCGCCCTAACTTTGATCCTTTATTTTTTATTCTTTTTTGCGCAATTTTTGACTTAGGCTTAGCCTCTATCTAGGGTGGAACGTACGCCTACCCGCTCACAGTTAGCGCACTGCCATCCGGTGCGCCCGCCTCTGTCTTGCTTGATTTTTGATATGCTTCAGCAAGTACAATGCACATTTAGCTTTTAAAATTAATAAGTGAAAGGTAGAGTATCTAGATTTAAGTTTGAACTATTTAATCACGCATAAAATTGAAGGTGATAAGGCGTTTTCTGGTTTTTGTGAGGGGAAATAACAATTGATTCCATTTTAACACCCAATGGCATTACTATTCCTATACTAGTCCATACCCCTTGACCCAAGGTATCATGGTATGAGTATGATATCAGTGTTATTCATGAAATTGTAGTGAAAACGCTTACGTTTTGCGCGGTGTTTTGGAAGCCGAGACTATGTCGAAAATTCAATTTTTTTAAATTTATTTTTATTTGAAAGAAGCTTGAATGGAGAACTAGGTTGCAGTTTACGAAATCACCAGGAATTTATTAGTTCACTCAATTGGAAAAAACATTTAAAAAAAAATCATCGTATTTCGATTCCAAATCCAATTTGCCTTTTGAATAATAAATGCGTCATTCTAAATTCCTTATGCCAATAAAATTTTATCTAATTTGAGTCCTTCCATTCGAAAGTGATAATTTATTATAATCTATAATTTTAAATGTCATCGAAATAGATATCTGCTTCTGGTCCATCCTGTGCTGCCCCTCCAAACGCGTAAATTCTGTTGGTACTTGGGATATACTGTGCAGCAGGGGAAATGAGCTCCGTGGAGAAGTTTGTAACATCCATGTTCTCCACTTCCTCCGTGACCGTGTTCAATTTTGTAAAACGAAATCCGCCAAAGTCGTTAAGCCCACCAATGATGTAGACATCTTCTCCTACCACCACTGCTGATGAGAATTCGGTTCCCCCCACCAGTTCCGTGTCCAGTATGGTCAAATCCCCAGTTGCAGGGTTGAACTTGAATATTTGGGTGTGTTGTAGATCAAAGGATGATCCCCCAAATCCATAGAGAGTATTCCCAACCCATGCCATTGTCAATCCCGACACGTCACCTGGGGAGTCGCGGATAAGTTCAATTTCGGCAGTTGAAGTGATGAATTTTCTACATTCCGGGATCGGAGGCATGTCCCCCTGTAATATAAATGGAACCTTGCCCATCTGAAGCTGCACTGATGTATGACTCGGGACCGGGTAGGTCGCCGACTTTGTGCGGCTCAGGATCAGCTGACGAAAATGTATAGATCCCACTTTGGCCGCCATCTTGGTTTGCACCTCCGAAATAGTAGCAACGGCCGTTTCCATTTGATCCTGCGGCCCCGAGGACGACATTGTACGGATAGTTGAAAAGATTAGTATACATGCCAGTGGTAACGTTGAATTTGATAATGCTTCTGGTGAAGTAACCCCCTTCTGTAACGCCACCTATGACGAAGGCTGTAGCCTTCCCGTCAAATGCGGAGGAGGCAAGTCCTCTTGGTGCTGGCAAGGTGCCGATGGAAACAATTTCAAAAGTAGTGGCAAGCTGACTTAACCCCAAAATACAAATATCAAACACATTATTGACTTTTTTCAATAATTTAATTAAGAAAAATTTCCGGTTTAAATTGAAGTTTATAAGTTTTGCCGCCAAGGTCAAAGGTCAAAACGTAAAAATTTGGTCGATACGCAGAAAATCTTCAAATTGAGTGTACTATTAGCGGGAAAACTTGTTTTGACAATAAAATTATTAGTGATGGTGACGCTTGCGCAAACGTTAACACGTGAGAGCATGGGAGTTAACAACTTTCACTTCATGTAAATTAGGCAATTTAAAAAAAAACGAACAGTTGGCCTCGTCAATTTGTTTGACCTTACCACCGGCACTATCAAATCGACAATTGAGCCCAGTAATTTATTCCATGTTTCTCACTTTGACCTTTGACCTCGGTAGAGAAATTTAAAACTTCAAAATGAGGCTGGAAACGTTTATTCGCTCAATATTTGCTCAAAACACGAACACACATAGAGTGTTTACTAAAGCCTACCTTAGGAAAAGTTAAAAAAAAATCTTCTTTGGCGACAATGTAGGAAGTCGCAAAGTTGGGCAAATAGATCTGCCTAACGAAATGTATAACAAACTCCAATTCACATAACTCACTCGCATTTTAAAAGTTGCTAAAGTTCTGATTTTTAAATCAACAGATACAACAAGATGTTAGACTGCTGGGAAAACGTACCAACGCGTCGCCCCGATTTCCCCATGTTACAAACTTTCTTCCGTAATCTTCTACAGTTTGACAAGAATGAATACGACACAAATTTATAAATGCTTCTATCTACTGTTAATCTTTCCACATATTTTTCTGCATTTTAAATTTCTTTACATAATCCCAATGCCTGTTTTACTTTCTCTTCATGAAAAGTTTGAAAAGAGGGCGGAGCTGATGAGCGTTCCATCGATCCTCTATTAAACAGATTTGGGTCATGAAATATTCAGGAGATGTTTATCTTCCGCTGCATCTCTTTTCTGTAGAAAGTAGTAGACTTCTGTAGAAACCCTGGGATTATATTAGGGTAGTTTCCACTGTCTAAAATAATCAAATCATCTCCTGCCCTGTGTCCAGTTCATCTAATCATTTTTGGCAACTAGATACACTCTTACATTTAAAGGCGCCATCCCGTCTTTTCCTCACAAATTTGCAATAAAAAAAAAAAAGGAGCCAAGTTCGCCCACGCCCCAAGCCTGCTTTTCATGCTACTTTTTTTGGCAAAGAATCCATGGAGGAAGATCCAGTGGTAGTTTTGACGTTGGCAGAAATGGATCCTACAGTTTACTGGACCTTTACCTTTTCCTTTCTTGTGACATTTGGGTGTACAGCCTCGGACGCTGAAAATCGGGTTCAGATGTTTAGCATCCACAGGGAAGAAGATTGTAAGGATGCTGGGGAATTCTTTACAAAAAGTGAAAGAAATTTGGCACGCTTGTCACCGCTTGTCACCTGCGGCGTCATGCGCTGTTTTTGCAACCATTACGGATTGTAAGTAACGATTTCCAGTAAGGGAATCTCATGGGGTGTAATTTACCAATTTGAACCAAAAAAAAAAAGTTGAAGCAATACCCATCAAGGTTCCCTTTTGTCAGGAAATAGTCATTCGCCGTTAAGTGCATGTGCACAAGTCCGGACAAAATTGCGAATAAATTTGTAATATTTTGCAGGTGGATTTTCAGCACTTACAAAAACTTCAAGCCCAGCCGACGACATCCAATGAAATCTGGATTTTCCCTTTTTGAATTACATGGGGAGACTTGTGAGAGTCGGAAGCTCAACTGGCGGTTCCTTCAATTACACTCGATCCGCCATGTTGGAAGTTCAGACACTTCCGTCCGGAGCCTCAGCCTCTATCAACGTGGATCTTTCCTTGGTCCAGAATTGCGCATGACCGGAAGTAGCCTCTCCCTACCTACACCGTTGGAGTTTGACTCTGCAGGATTTACGGGTGGAAGAGCATGGGCCATTTTCCCAAATCCAAACTACAATGGCAACTTCACTTGCATTGGACCTCCAAAACAAAATTCCCTAATTTACAATCACCCGAACATTCCATTAACCGTCGGGTCCATTTATTTCAAATGTCCAAAAAATGTCAACTACACGATTCCCAGGCCCAAGAATTACCTCATTTTTTACAAGAACGGCCAAGATGAAGGAAGGAATCGGAGTAATGATGCAGTGCTTTATATCGATGCGCTGGAAATACAGCTTCCAGCGCCACAAATTTTTGTTGAATATTCAATTGGAGGAAGTGAGAAATGGACCATCTACGCCGGATTGGACTTTAACGGAAAATCACGCTGTCTCGCAACGTTTGGGCAGAAAAACATGACGGGAAAAACCAAAAATCAAAGGTTTCGTTTTAGACGTTCGAAAGGTGAAAAGGAACTAAGCGGAGACGATAAGGAATTGCCGGATTTCGGAGAGACATGGATTATTGGATCTGCCCGTTTCGGGTGTTTCTCGTCGTCGGGTACGCAGGACAACGAAGATTACGAAGATCAGTTGTATGACTACTATGAAAGAAGTCAACCAATTGAAGATGACAACGTATCATTTGAATGGAATAAAACAAACATAAACGTCACAACGCCTGTCTACACAAATCACTGCGTTAGAACATTTACAAAATCAGAAGGTTTTATAGAATTTGCAATTGCAGTAGTAACTTGTTTGTGCTACGGTTTTAATGCGTGAATAAATAATTTTTGATGGTCACAATTAGAACTGAAAGCCAGCACACTACACATTTTCACAATATTTTATTAACTTATGACCAACATTTATCGATTTCTTGAGAATTCAAATCAAAATTAAATAAAAAAAATTAAATTTAAGACATGTTTTGTTTGAACATGATTTTCTAGTGGCTTCTGGTAAAGTTCTTCATAAATGTTGAACAGTGGGTGAAAATTGAAAATTTGAAGAATTAGTAGAAGAATTAACGGAACAAATGAGAAAAATAAATACATAAAAGAATTTATGGCGTTCTGTTAGTATATTTTTAATGGTTTGCATTTTGGTAGATATGTTACACCCAAAGCCCGAAATAGCCACACCTAGGTGTGGGTTAGGTTTAAAAGGGCCACAGCTAGTTGTGGCTGGTCTTAAAAAACGCCCACACCTAGGTCTGGGCGTTCGTAGAACGGCCAGTGGCCGTTTTCGGGCTTTGGGTGTAACAGATATGAAAAATCGTTGAATTTTAAAGATAAACTAAAACAATAAATATGAAGCATAAGTCAGAATCGGCATTTTTTACCCAAAGCATTCATTCTCTATTGGTGGACAGAGGTATATGTTAAAACATTGAATTGAAGCTAAATAATTAACTAGTGTGGTGACATAGAGGTATATAGAGGTATACAGATATATTTCAAAACATTAACCTTTAACACTCTTTTACAAGAAAACAGGCTCGTGATCCCAACCCCATGTAAGCGTAATTAAAAGCTTGGAGTATTTGGGGTCAATCTAGATGGCGCGAAATGAAATTAAAAATGACCCTTTTCCGGATATACACGTTACACACCTAACCTAATCACATGTAAATATTCTGCTCAACATTTATGATCAACCACTTACACATTTTTGTTAAATTTAAATTTCTATTTTCTTCTTCATACTTTATATTAGCATAGGTGTTGACCTTGGGTAGGTCGGGACTTAATTGTACTGACAAGGAGCTACACATATAATAAAGCGAATTGAAATGAAAAAAATGAAATTGTTCGTTTTTGTGTGTTTTAAAAACATTTTGTAAAATTGTCCAACTATTCCGCCTTTTTCAGCTTATACGTGTCACGCGAGTTGGGGGGAGGGACGGACTTCCTAATTGCATCTCCGACGAGTCGATCCTCAATTGCCATTCGGAGGTTCTGTTTCATGTACACGGAAACGGAGGCTGGGCGCCGGGTTTCCAAAAGCAGCGACTCTTGTCGGAGAAACGGCAACCATGGGATAGAGGGCAACTGTGCCTTCAATCTCACCACGCAAGGTCAGTCGGACAAATCATCAAATATTATCCGGCGGATCATATTTGAAGTTGTTTTGTTTCCGTTTCCATGGAAAAACAACACGAAACAATATGCGAACATAACTACCTCAAAGAGAAATAAGCATAAACTTCTAAAATCGAAAATATGGCTAAAAAGTAACGTCCCAAGTTTGGCCAAAATTGGACAATTCGAACAAATATAACCATTGGAAGCATAGTGAACGGTTTCAAGAAGCCTCACGAAAAATACAATTTTTAATGAGTGAAGACGTCCAGATATGAAGTTGCACAATACGTTTCTTTATCTAGTAATACAAATTTTGCAACCCTAGTAATTATCGGTTTTGCTAACAGAAGGCATATAGCAGCGCTGGTCCTCTAGATTTTTATTTTGATCTAGGCCGATGCAAATATTTATTGTACAATTAAAAATTTGTTTGAACAAAAAAAACTCACAGAAATTAAACGTTCCCGAGGGTAAAATATTCCTCTTGAACAGCAAGCTCACGTGTTTGTTTTCTTGTATAAACTAAACTGAAAACACGCAATAATGGCTAACCGTTATCCTTGACAACGCGCTCAACTTTTGGCGATGTTACACCCCACCACATGAATCACAATTCTAACCTTAACCAAACCTAACTTTAAGAATTATTTTAAATTTAGCATTAGGTTCTCTAGTTACACATCTCGCATCTGGAATTGTATTTTTATTCTCAGCTTAATTAATGTTTCTCTGGAAGTTATTTATTTATTTATTAAGAGGGGAGCGGCCGATACAACCCTCCATCAGGTCTGAAACCACGGAATTTGAATAAAGCCATCCAAAATTCAAACTGTGAAAAACAGTGTCACGGAAGTTGATGGAAATTCCTGGAGCCGAATAAACGTAATGAATCGTGACTCTCCTCAGAGCGGGAAACTGAAGAGGTAAAAATAGGTGGACACCAGGCGACATCGAACCGACACCGTCCAGGATGAGACCTTCCAACTGCGGTTGCGGGCTTATCTGGATGTCCGTAATTGGCACGTATATTCTTAGCAGAGTCAAATAATCCGATAGGGATTGAAGCATCTGCTCACTATTCCTCCACTTTGATCTCCATTGTCGACGCATAGTTTTAGATTGGCCGATTTTTACTTTGAAGATCCTATAATTATTGCTTCCAACTCAAACTGTCTGGTGCAAAACGACGTTTTAAGGCACTCGTCTGGAAATTGTGTAGGAATTGGAGGAATTCGTGGAAGCATGATTGGGAATTCAGACGAAGGGGCAATCCGCATTCGAAACTATGTAGAGTCAACCGTTGAATCCAAGATTGAATTGCGTCCAATGTTACCATCTCCCCAGACTGGCATTCTTCATTTGCCTGATTTATGATCAATGAGCACAACCTGGGAAATCTGAGAGATGCAAATTGTATCCAACCCACTTTTATTTCCGATCCGAAAATATGGAGGCACTCCAAGTTTGGGATTTGGCATAGAATGTCCGGCAGAAGAATGTTTGGAGGTCTGTCTATGTTCAAGGCACAAGTTGTCATACTGAGTCCAATGCTTGCTGTAAAAAATTCTATGGACCCAAGCTCACAATTTAATTCATAAGCACTGAATGAGATTGCTTTTTGGATTCGAGTGTCCATGATTAAAATGAATTCGTCAAATTCTGATTTTTATGACAAGTGAATCAAGCAGTGGATTCGTTTGCTACTACTGATTTGCTGATTCCAATTTCAATTACAAAAACCCAACTGCAAAAGATCTTCAGCATATGCCAAATCACCTAGAATATAAAGTCGTTTTTAATACATAGTCTAGTAATTTCTGTTACACTTGTGTTCACCTCGTTTGGAAGCTTGGGAACCATTGTAAATGTCCTGATTCCTTTCAGTTTAAGATAATTTCAGTTCATGGCATGTGACAACCATTGGAATCGGAAAAATCACAATTAATATTTTATTAAAAAATCATTTAACTTTGACCTATCATATCCCCGAAACGCGAGTTCACATTTTAAGACGGAATGCACTTTCACATTCGGGTTTCTTCTGGGGAATTTTTTTGCAATGCCTGGTTTATAACATTCACCTGGGATTTTTGCGATTTTTGCGGAAATCGCTACTGTCTGCGCATACGCAATAAAAGTAGTAAAATACACCGTTTTCTTGGCCCCTTTGTTTAGTTTTGACATACCATAGGTAAGCTATCATTAAATACCCCAAAAAGTGGAACACAAACATAAGCCAGAAACTGAACACTTTAGAATTTCAAATGTAGCTTCGTTTATCTGAAATTCGTTATTTTAAGATTTCCCCTTCACAATTAAAAGTTTTTTAATTCTAAATATTACATGTTACGAGCGAGTGCAAACGCGACTTGCGGTTGCTGACTTAACACCGCGTGTCAAAAAAGCTAATAAATTTAAAATTTAAATATTTGGTTTAATATTTATGAATAAATAAAACACATAACATAACATGCACTAAATATGGAACGTTGTATTAATGGAACTTCTACGACGTCTCGCAATTTTTAGTCAATTTCTCAGGCTAACAAAGCGCTTGAATTTGGTTCCAAACACAGATGATGGATATATTTGGGTATTACTTTATTACGGCCATAAACGTCAACAGTCACACCACCGACAATTCTAATCTCCGGTCAAAACTAAAATGGCACCCTAGTAAATATATTCGGCACTATTTTTTTACGGTTTCTTTTTACCTTAAGCCGTTAGACTTGGTTTGTATGGTCTTTAACAGCCGTAAACGTTATTGTGGATAGTTTAATAATAATAACCAACATTTTTGAATTATTGATTGAGCCCGACAATTGTGTTTGCGCAGATCAGGAGGTGAATTCGAATGTTTTACCAGGAAAGAATTGCTCTCCTGGCAAAGGGCTCCTAGTTAACTACCGTTGACTGTGAAGCTCATAGACCGCAGGGTACGGAAAAACGTACGCACGTAAACGCCTTGATTGGTAAATCCTACGCGTTCTTGAGACACGCCTTCACGACGGAACACCTCGGACCTTTTTTTTAGGATAACTGGGCCGTCGTATGATATATAAGTACTCTAGACGCTAAGGATCCGAAGGTGGAAAGTGACAGAGTAGCCCAGATGGTTAGCTTAGCACATTTAACTAGAGAATCTGGAAATCCATGGAGTGTGGGTTGACATTTAATTGGGAATCACAGGATGCGTTAACAATGAATCCCATTCTAACAAACCACCGTAGGAGGAACAGTTAGAATTTTGTAAACATAAAAGTTAAGCAAATTAACTGGAATTCCGCATCAAATCCATGACCAAGTTGTCCCAAATAAACTTTGCTTTATTTTTTTCACAATTTACAAAAGGATCTAGTTTATTTTTCTAAAATAGAAACAATGCCAATTGGGTTTACAACACTTTTGTGTTCATTTGGTCGTTTAAATACTACGACAAAATTAGCATGCTCATCCAATTCCTGTACTTTAATTCGCATCTGATAAGCTCGTTCTTTTGGCCTTCCTTTCAGAACAACACGTTCTTTTACTTCTTCCTTTTCTTCTTTTTTCTCTTTCATTGCAGGATCTTCTTTCTTTTTGTTTCCAATGAGGCAGCTTTTGCAAAATAACTGCCCGTGAATATTGCACTTGGCCATGCTTGCCATCTTGCTTTCTAAAAAATGAACAATTGATACAAAAATCACTTTCATTTCACGGTTCGGGACTTTTTAAATTGTTTTGCCAAATTAAATTTCAAGACTTAGAACGGACAGAAATCTGTGAACTTTGGTCGAAAAATTACACAAATTAGGTGTCATGCATATATTACATAATCACGGAAGTGGGTGGGTCAGTTGGTCTTTTATACCTGGGTTTACCGTAAAGGGGGGGGGGCGTGTGGTGTCAAAAACTGGCCATAATCTGATTATATAATATATGCATGACGCCTTATTTTGCAAATACCATTTCAAAATGTAAAGAAATAGCAAATTAATATTTCGTTTCTAATGCGCTGAATTCAATTTTTGTTACGTTACCCATTCTCTGACAATAAATTCGGCTGAATATTAGTACAACTATTGATATACATTTGAACGAGGTACCTTATTGTTTTGAAGTTGGAAGTGAGTATTTCTGAGGATTCCTGTAAAACACTAAAGAAAGGAATGAAGACAACCCATGATTAATATTTAAAAAATTTCAGAGAGTTTTTCGTGACCTAGTCAGAAGAATGTAAGTCAAAGTAGCCAATTAGATACACTCATGCTCATGTATCTTTTTCAGTTGAAAACAACTGCCATCATTGTTCTTGTAAACTTCAAATACAACAAAAAGTTCCGTTCTTGGTAAGTTGGCATTACTTTTTTGAGATGAGATGCCTAAAGAGATAAGAAGTGATTAAATGAACTACTCCTACCCACTACTTAAAAGTCGCCCGTTTGTTTTCATCCACAACTATTTTATTTGAACCTAAAGAAACACATTCACAAAAAACTGTGGAATGGAGAACTGCGCAACAAAAACTAAAGAATATAAATGATATAAAACAAATCCATTCCAATTTAATTACCTTGAAATAATTCTAAACCAATGATGACATTTATTGACCTATAAATCTTGTTCGATTTGCTACAAATTGACCCCAAACTCCTGATGATATCATTATTTATCATCCTGGATGAGCCAACCCAATGTGATTTACTTTGGTCCAACCTAGTCATGAATGAATGCGACTAAAATTTACTTTTCCAATACAGAGAATTAATGCAGAACTGATACGCCAAGCGACATGCTTATTTGGACAACGCAACATTTTAAGACGTGTCGTGTTCCTATTCTTCCTCCCGTGTCTCGATTACTAGGAATCCCGTGATGTTAAAAGTTAATTAAATTTTTGCGTTCGAATTCCAAAACATGGTCTACTTCTGGAGGAAGCCACAATTGCCTCTTCCTATGCCCAGATTTAATAAAGACAAGAAATTAATTTTTATCACGATTCTATTTAAACTGAAACAAACAGAAACCAAGTGGATTAAATTTTTCTTGGAATTGAACCACGCAGTATTCAAAGTAGTAACCAGAATCTGTGTAAATGAATTAATGAAGTCTATAAATACTTGAGTCATGAAGTGGAAACTACTCACAATAACAGTAAAGAAATCAGTCTCCAACCACTGTCTTGCAATTTTTACACTCCATTACTTTTCATCATTAAGAAAAAGGTAAAACATTAATTTTACAACAAAATTTCCTTGACTCAATTGTTTTTATTCATAGATGTACAAGTACGGAATTTCATTCTTGATTTTGGCCTTGCTGTCTCTTCTTCTTGTGGGAATTGAAGCAAAACCACAAATTCCGGATGCAGTTGCACAGTACGGTGTGAATAAAGTTGATGGATTCTTCTCCTGCAGTAAATATGATGGACCGGCTGGATGTTGGCATAATAATTGGCAGAAGCGGGATCTCTACTGCAAAGATCCAGCAAAGTGGAACAAAGACAGATTTTCTTATAAACCATGGTTTGGGGGTACATGCTACTGTTGTGTTTGGTAGTACTACCA
>JAQIWD010001576.1:0-11884 GCA_034694825.1 Anurida granaria | reverse complement strand
TTATAGTTTTAACGCACGCGCTTCTTGTCAACACTTGTCAACAAACTTTGATTCTTGATGCATTTTCCCTTGACTATAAAAAGAAAAAGCGCACGTTATAGACCACCCGTAGAATAATAGCAAGGTTTTATTTTGAACTTTTATGATACAGAAGTCATTGGAAAACTGTGAGGTTACTAATATTCAATGCTAGGTAAACAATTCGACCAAATAAGCACACTTCAGCTTCGCTTGCCATTTCCATAAAGGTATGTAGATTCTTGTACGTCAACCCTGTGCGGAGTAGTCAATTGTATTTTTGAGTTACAAGGTGGATTTTACCCAATTTTAGTCCAGTTTAAATGGGCTAGTCGTTAAAATGTTTTGCATCACAAAATTTCGATATTTTATCCATTGGACCCGAGTTATGCTGATAAACTTCGCTTTCATAATATTCTTCGCTAAGGAAAGGAATATTGTCCATCTCCATTGTTGACATGGCTGCCCTATACAGAAAACAGTTGTCGAACTTGCCACCGCCTGCCTTACTTCATCCAACTCCAGGAGTCTGCCTCATACTCACACTGTTTTTGGCGTCAGGGACTACTGGAAGTGTTCCTTTCTGTTGTGTTTTCTGTGTGTGAGTAGGATTTCGGTTTTTTATCCCTCCGTCCTGCGCTGCGCTGCGATTCCAAAAGGGAAGTTTAGCTGATGCAATGCAATGCAAGGAGAGGAGAAGGATAGAGAGGAAACAAGAGACATACGGAACGGATTGGTAAGAAGTTTCTTCCCATTGCATTGGCTTGCGTGGTTTTGCCCAGGAGGTCTCTTATCCCATTTCCAACATGTCCCAGTCCCAGTCTACAGTCTCCCTCTCCACTCGAATCAGGACGTAACGTGGAAAACTTTTAATTCCTTCTCTTCTCTGTATCTTTTCACTCGAATGCGAGGGACGACAAGAAAAAGGGTGAGTAATCAGTTTTTCACTCCTTCCAGGAGAACAATGGTCCCTTGCCCTCTTCCGTAGTCTAATACCTTGTCAACTCAGGTAATCATCTTCATCAGTCCCTGATTAACTTTCAAGCAACTCTTCACGGTCAATTAGTAAGTACTATTACTCTAGTATCAATCAACACTTATGACTTAACAATCAGAAGAATGTCACTAACCATGCCTAATCTTGTCTTTTCTAGTGAGCTGAAGTGAAGAAGAAATAAAGTGTCAGAGATCCTTTGTTTCCTTCCATTCCCTTTCGAACAAGGACAATACATCCCGGATCACTGTGGATCACCCAGGCCCTCGCTTTATCTTCATTCCGAGTCAGCAGCCAATAGCAGTAGCCCCAGAGGGCACGGCCATGTTTCTAAACTCACACAATGTCAACTCAAATTCTAATCAGAATCATACGAATACTGGGACACATCGCTCTCGGAAAGAAAAATTAATATGCAGAAGGTGAACTCACGCAAAAGTGCAAATCTTCGGATTCACAGAGAGAAGTTTATAATTTCCGTTGCATGTGCATTTAACTTTCAAATTGCTTTGTTTCCTCTATTGATTTGCCATATTCTTAGATTTGTGATTCTTTTGATATTTTTAATTGACAACACGTTCTAATAACGTTGTGTCATTTTTCTAATTTCATAGCATCGTGACAACTGATCCCATATCACTCCCTGCAGTGGAACCGCCACCACCTGCAGAGTTGCATCGTCAGCATGGCCGAGCCTACGCTGGGAATGCCGGAGGATCCAATTCCATGAGCCAAGGCTCGGGTGGACGTATCCCGACCGGCGTTTCACCCTGTCCACATTTAGTCAAAATCAAGACTCCAAGAAAACCGAAAGTTGTTCCCTCACTGGAAGGACCAAACACGAACGGTACAGCAAATTATGAAGTTATAACTATTCCTTCAAGTCCACCTGTGACAGCCAAGTTACCAAAAAGGATGAGGATTGAGATTGATGGAAGCCCCACCCCATACAGTGTCAACGGGATCTATACGAATACGAATTCCTCCGTCAAAAAAACTTCAAAGCCACGGAAGGAGAAGAAAGAAAAAGTTCCCAAAGTACGAATTAATAGTGGGGACAAACCGAAGCGGAAGTACACGAAAAGGAAGAATGTAGAAGTACGACTCATGCCTACGGATGATCAAATTCCAAACTTCACTCGGCCCTGCCCAAGTCTCTTCACTAGCCCAGTTTCTCTTGCTAAAGTGAATCAGCCGAAGCCTCGTCTGGAGCATCCGTTTGCCCACCATTTCCAATATCCTACCCGCCCTCGTCCACCACCACCCTCACCACCGCAAAGGGCAGATCTGCAGTGGGTTGTCCCAGGGAAGTCCCTCCTTCGGCATCAGCAGATGATCCCTAGTGACCCTGGACGGAAAACTGTTGGCCCGGAGAGTGAGAAACGTGACATGCGAGTACCTACTACTAGTAATACACACCTTCTCCTCAGTCCCCAAACCCTCAAGCGCATGCTTCGAAGTCCGTCTCCAGCCACTCAGAATTCGTCTCTGACGTTTAGTGATGAGGAGCTGGATGACGAAATCATCCAAGTCTCCAATTCCCTCTTCAAAGACATGAGTCTCAACCGGCAGCAGAAGATCCCTTCCCCTGAAAGCTCTTACAATAGCAGCAGCAGTACCACTTCCTCCTCCCCACATGGTCGTGGTCGTTATTCTCGTCGTAAGTTCGGTCGACTCTATCCTCCCTTCGATCCTAACCACTGCTGTCATCCCCATTGTCTAGAAGGTACTTTGACTGGTTCAAAGTATTGTGGGTCTCACGTCAACGGCCATCTCATCAAACCACCGTCCGCAGCGTCACCGTCAGTGTATGGCCAGTGCACATACACCGACCCACTCAGTTTGAAACCCTGCAAGCAAACGGTTTATGGGGAAGACGACCGCGAGTTGTGAGCTTCCGTAACTTTTTTTTTTTTAATACTGTGAACTGTTTGACTGATTTGTTATTCGTGATTTTTGTAGCCGTTTCTGTGATTCTCATTCTGCTCGGGTTACATCGACGAGACTCCGTGTCCACCGTAGAGAGCAGGTGGAAGAGAAAGAAGAAACTATGGATTCATTATTGGATGATTTGGAAGATTCCGTTGCGGATGTGCAGCCTGATGGTACGTGTGCAAGTTTAACTACTTCAGCAGCTCCCCCTACTCCGTCGTCTCCAGAAAGTAACCGTAAGTTATTCCAGTGTAATTTTGTCAAATGAGCGAGGAGTGTTTCGAAGCTTTTTTCTAAATTGGTTCTAGAAGAGGTAATTCCGTCAATACCCTACTCACCTGGTAGCGAGGATAAAGAGAGGGAAGAGCTCTTGAAAGATTTCCTCAATGAACTGGATGGTCGATCAGCCCATCACTCTAAAAACTTGAGGCTCTTCAATCGTTTCCAGCCTGAGCAGGATTCGGACGAGGATATCGGAGAGACTGGAGACGACGACCCGCTCAAGTGAGTTAATTTTAATTGACCGTGCAAGAATTTCATTTAATTTCACCATTGACTGACTAATTTTTACTGATATTTTTTAAATAGGCACGCAGGCTACTATTCCACGGATGAAGTGATTTCCACATACCGTGGACGTCTCGAGAAGTTACGTTCGCTCTACCAGTCCCAGTTCAGTGTCCTTAAAAATGCCTACATGGAGTACCGACATAGATGTGTTGAAGAGACGGATGAAAACGAGCTTCGGAAAGTCAGTTTCACCTGTGATCCAAAATTTATCGGCGTCCACAATCCTAAAGTTGAAACTGAATACAAGGAGCAACAAATAGAATCTCGAGAGAGAAGTTTGGCCCTAATGAAGTACCATCACCGATTTGGAGCTAAGAAAGTAGTACAACTTCAAGCCATGCAAGAATATGAGGTGAACTTTTTTATATCATCAATCTATATTTCATTATTCGCTATCGATCCATTGATTGATTGAAAAACATGATTTGCACAGTCGAGGGAAGTGTTTTGACAGTTTTAATTTTTCAGAAGCAAAAGACTGAACCGCGGAAAACAGTACGGAAGGAGAATGAGACTGAGGTTTCCAATTCTGGAGACTCAGCAGATGAATGTGAGAATGAAAATCCGTACACCTTTATGCAATCCATGAATCAAAAGGAGGCTAATCGGAGGATTGACAAGACTATGACCACTACTAACCACCTTGTAACGACTGAGGCTGGCGATTTGACAAAAGGATCTCTCGGCTCCACTCATGCTCCGTTTTCACCTAAACTTTGCAGATTTGGAGCAAATTCCGACTCTTCTCAGTGTCCCAGCGTACCTTTACCTCTCTCCAAATTCTGCCGAGCACACATTCTGAATGTAAGCTGCACCATACATTATTTAATTTCTCTTTCCTCCTTTTTTTTTTTTTTTTACTTAAAATTAATTGTTTTCAGGACACTGATCAAGTGTTGGTTAGCCAATGCGGACGATTGCTGGGTGACACGAAGGACGTTTGTCCAAATCCAATCATTAAAGGGTTTCAGAAGGGCGGTTGCAAATTCCATCGTTTGGCCGAAGTGACTGACCCGAAACCATCAGAGGAAGAAGTCGAGAAAATGAAGCAGGAGACTCTAACTCTCGGTTTTGCTGAGTCTGAAGTAAGTGTTGAATGTTGTGACACATGTGCCCTAAAAATCCAATTTTATTTGTTTCTATTTATAATTACAGGAAGAGCAAGACGTGCTTGAGGAATTAGTCGCGCGAGAGACTTTCAATATGAATCACTTTGACCGAGCAGTCAAATATCTGAGTGAGAAGGGCTTCATTGTACCGGATACTGATGAGAGTGACGGTGATGGTGAGGATGAGGAGGAAGACGAAGAATTCAAGAACCTTCTTCATGAGGAGCTCTTACTGAAGGGACCCCACAAAGGGGCTAAGAAAACGAAAGGAAAGCAAAAGAAAGCAGACCCTTTAGGAATGTCAGAAGAGCGTCAACCCCTGAAGGTCAAGGAGCTGGACAATGGATTGGGAGATTCTTCCACAGCCCTCCGCTACCTCCCTTTACTTCCAGAAATTAAGGAAGAGCCACTGGATGATCCTGAGCCCTGCTTGGTGCTTAATCCCGCCGAATAGAACATCTTCACACCTACTCAACAAATAAACTATAAACTAATCTATATTCTAAATACCTTCGGAGAGAGTAAGGATCAAGATACCCGTAAAGTACTCCAAACTAATACTGTGTACTAAATGGGGAATAGACATTATTCATAATAATGGAATTTCTTTCTCTGTCTTTCTTTTTATTACAGAAACTATCAATAAAGTGAAGGAGGGGGATTTTACAGAATGTCAAAGCTCAGATTTCACGCAAAATGTATCGCTGGAGTTCAGAAGGCAATTGCGGAAATTCATGTCTCTGGGTCACATAAAATTAATAGCTATGCCCCGATTCAAAAATTTCTTTTGATTAGATAATAATGGTCACGCAAATGTAGATAGGATTGACATGAATAATTTTGGTGTGGGTGACTTACGGGACAGACTGCGGGGTTGTCCAGGAGATTAGTCCTGGCTTATTTTTTGTGTTGGATAAAGTAAGTGCCTAGAAGAAAGAAAATAGAACCCCAAACAAAGAATTTCAAAATTCCAGTAAACGCTCAAAATTCGTCAAGATTTATTTTTATTTTATTTTATTTTTTTCCAAATTAGAGCCCGCTTCCGGAACACGCAAGGAATTCGGGGGAATGGAAAAGTATGAGCTCGACGCAGTTCTGGAGAATTATTTCGCACCGGAAGACAAAGGGCCGGAAGGACCACCTCCACCACCACCACCACCGAGTCAGAAAAAGAAGGTGACCCTCCATACTTGTTGCCTCCAGCGTTATGTGTCCCTACCCTTTTATTCCGTTTTAGGTAAAGTTCAACGACAATGTGGAGATCCAATGGCCGGATGATGCCGAGCGCCTCCGACAGGAAGCTTCCCGCTTCATTGCCAAGAGGAAGCAGGAGCGAGAAACGAAGCTCCTGACGCTCGTCTACCAAATGGAAGGGCGACACAGGGGAAAGAGTGACGAAGATCCCGGTCATCCCAACTTCCCGTTCCCCCTCGACTACAAGCCAATAGACTTTGACCAGTTGGACCCTTATAAGCTCTACCAGGCAGCGGAATATTTGCGGCAGGAGCAGCGGAAACTGGAGGAGCCCTTCTTCCTCCACACCAAGAAACTCAAGTCAGTGGAAACGAAAGCCGACGAGGTCCATGAGATGGAATTGGATCGGATTCAAGCGATTCGCGTATCAAGGCCACAAACGTTTACCAACAAGGTCAGACGACCTACCAGCGCACGGCCCTTGACCGCATACTCGTTCTCTTTCCCATACTCGCCCGCATCCAAGGCTGGGGATGGAGGGAAGAAGGCACCAAGCTTCGTTGGGAGCCGGAGTACTCTCATCTTTGCCCAAATGAACAATCCTGGCGGGAAGCTCAAGAGGGAGCCTGGCTATTACCCGAAACCACCAGTGACCAAAGTGCCTCCACGACCCCGTGAGGGAACTGATGCCCTTACCATGCACAACGTCGCAGTGTGGATCAAGTCCAATTTCAACATTAAGCCAGTCCCCCTACTCCTCCATCCACCCAATCAGGGTGGTCCAGGACCACAAGCCTCCATGATCTCCAATTTGCCATTTGAACCGAGTAGATTCTCCATAAACCCACCACCACCGCCGCCTCACCCAGAGCCAAGGGAACTCCACATTCTCAATGGACTCGTCATGGGACGAAATGCTTTCAATGAAACTGTCGGGAACTGCTTCGATCAGAACTATGACACGAGTGGTTTCAAGTAAGGACACCTGGTGTCATAACTCATAACTTCATCATGTCGATAAGGCAGAATCATATCAATTCTTGTTTTGGTCACAGGGACAGTGATGATTACACGCAGAAGTGGGTTCCGCATCGCTTCCGCTGCGCTGTTCGCATGAAGGATTTCAAGGACAATGAAATCTCAGTATATTTCCGACGTCCTTTTCTCATTGTAAGAACGCTCGGTCACCGCCTGATGGGAAAGGTGACGCTGCTGGAGCGACTGATTATTGTGTGGATTTTTAAAAGGTGAAAGCCGAATGTCCCAGAACCACCCGGAGATTGGGGGAAAAGGCCGAAGAAACGATTGAGATCCCGGATTGGGTCCCTGTTGACCATTTGAAGTTTTTCCGACTCCGGGACGGGACGATCATAATCGAGGAGGCTGGACGCCGGAAGAACCTTCCTCCTGGCAAACCAGATCCCGAAGTTCTTGCAGCGCTCAAGCGCTATTTTCCCTACAGCATCTGAACTTACACGAAGTCTAACGTAACCCCCTCTGGAATTTGTTGGTCTTATAAGGTGCTAAAATCATTTCAAAAGTTTCAGTATCATCATGTACTCGTTTCTTCTTATTTAGCCTTACTGAGCTTGGCGTTACTAATTTCTCTTGAAATATTTCTTTGCGTATCACATAAATAACATTGAATTCTAGTTAGCCATTAATTTCGTATTGCACAGCACAGTAACAAACTAAAGTTCTAATTTGATATTCAAAAATAATTAGTAAGAATAATTTATAGTTAATGCGCTAATTTCGTAGTGGGCACCCCAGTTCGTCGGATGTATTTAGGTTTGGCTAGAATTACCCTAGGGAGTCTCAGAGATTTATGCGATTAGCTTCTATGTAACTTACCTAAAGTCTTTGCAGCTTTACCATCATCAACCCTCGTCAATTTCAATGAGAATTTAAGACCTCTAAAAGAATCTTTCAGAATTTGAGTAAGAAAATAACGTCAAGGATCACGCTAATGCTTGGCGAGTTTGACGACGTTACGCCTGGCCCTCGCATGAATAATTTAAAGACTATTAACTTAACTTCAGTAGCTGGAACTATGTGCTGGGATTTGGACTGTCGTATTTACACTCTAAAGGGGGGACGATCATGTGGTGACGGGGAGAGCGCGAGAATTTTTTGGAATATTTCAGTTGCTCCTTTTCTTTCCATTCTCTTTTCGCTGGAGCTCTTTTCAGTTGGCCATCCCAGTCCAAGTCAACTAGACCACCTTTCCTCGCAATCTCTGATTTCACCTGGGAATAACTCAAATCACCATTAAAAGCACTAGTCAATTAGCCAAACGTATCACACGGGAAGAATAGGTTACGAAAGCTTACTCGGTTTGCAAAATCCACTGATGATTCCCCGTGGAGGCGAATCATGGGAGGGAGATACCAGACGTCGCACACGATGGCCCACGACGTCATCATCATGTACAAGTATTGAAGCTGAAAATGCATTGAGGATGTTACGACATTTCAGTTAATAATCGTTGAGACATGTTTTAAAATCCATTCCTCACTCACCATTGAATATTCATGAGAGTTCCAAAACGGGTCACCAAATCTGGGGTCGTACTAATCCACAAAAAAAAGTGAATAGTTAGAAGGGTTCTTACAATTACTGTCGCACTTGAACCAGATTGCAAAGAAAAGACCTCCAACGTTTTCTCTCTTCGAAAATTAAACGGTTGGAACTTACTTTAATCGCTACTGGATAAATAACGCCACCAACTTCAAAACTTCCTTTTTTGAATTGCATAACAGCACTGTTGTTCTAGGAAGTGCAATAGAATTGACTGGTATAAACATATTCAATGGATACTAACACTGGTAATATTCAAAAAAATATTGAAATAGTAAAACGTCTTCGTACGATGCAAGTGCCCTCAGGAAATATCAGAATTGGCAATTTGCTCGAATCTTCTACATGCTCCTTCAATCTAAAAGAACCAAAAAGCTTTAATACACTGCTAACTGTTAGGTTTGTGAAACAGTTTCGAGTGTTTACCTCTTGGCAACAGCCTCCCTGTCTTTCATTTCTGACCTTTCAAACCAAATATGTGAGGATGCTCGACCGAGTGCCCTCTGGAGAATCCCAAGGAATCCACCATGGACTTGCCCGATCTAAAAAAAATAAAGATCAATTGAACTTTAAATTCTCAACAGAATCTCCAAAATTCGACAAATGTAGTCACAGAAGAAAGCACATTGCAATGTACACTACAACATGCAACTAGAGTAAATAGAAAATTTTCAAAATGACATTAAATCTTATTCACTAGTTTCGAATTTCAACTTGAATTCAAAAAGGTAAGAAGAAAAGTTCAAAGCTGCGAATTACCATTGCATAAGTGTTATCAACAGCTAAAACGCACACATCAATTGGTGAGGTATGATTTGCCACGCAAATCCCACCACCACCACCACTTTTCACCAAGACCCCAGCATTGCCCACTGACCATCCACCTGGTCTGTTTCCAGTGTCATGGTAAGCCACCACGGCTGAGATTGACCAGCTCAGGAGTCCAAAGGCGTTGAGGCAAACAATGTCATAGAGACGCCGCCTCAGATTCGGGAATTGCTGAGGAATGAGTCCAAGAAGTCCAGTGCAAATAGTAAGAAATGCAACCTTAAAAAGTGGGAAAGCGTTTAAACGTGAGCTCGTTCTCATGCTCCCCCTCATCATATCAAATATGAAGCAATTCGAAGCAGCCAAGCTGGGGGATAGAATATGAATAAAGATGGAATTCTTCTAACCAAGGCGTATGACGTGTCACAAGCGAGGAGAACTACATCAATTGGCGACGTATGATTGGCCACACAGATACCATTCTTCCTTGGTCGGTTTTCAATCTGATGGTAGGTAACAATTGCAGAAAATGCTCGAGACATGAGCCGGAATGAGAATTTAGAAGCCTGGTTGTTGAGTTTCTTCTTTATCCTCCAACTGTCCGGTAGAAGGCCCAAAACGAATGTAAGTACCATTAGCGTTCCTGTCTAAATAGTACAGAGGAAGAAAAAGGATGTAAAGCATCCGAAATCAGTCACCAATCACCATCAAGCCTCCTTCCACCGAATGTTTCCTCGCATGTTCATAAAAATTAATAAAACAGAAACGTTATTAGCGAAAATGAAAATTAATTGCAGAAATGCGAGACGTGTTTGTAGCTTAATCCGCCAACCGCGTTGCCTTTAACAAAATCTTGAAAATGAACTTACCCCGACGAAACAAATTGCGACACGGAAAGGCAACATGACAAAGTACCTCAATAAAAACCCAAAAACCCAAATCAGCGACAGCCTCCACGAGATAAACTCGTAGTGTCGGTTGGTCCGGGTCAGCAAGTTCCAGGACTGAAAAAAGAAGATTGACATTAGAGCAAACAAGGAAGGGGAATTCAAGTAATATTGTTTTCCAAGTGTTTGAACTTGTTTGATCCTTGTCCTTAGACAATGCCAGTCGCATGCATACCAGACTTTGTGATCCTTCAACTTTGTACTTTTGCACTTTACTTATTATGAAGTGACAACTGTGTTTAGTTAAAAATTATTTGAAATTTGAATAACTTGGAAAGGATTTCTCAGGACAATGGGAAATATTTGCCATAAGAAAGGATATTTCAATTTCAATTCGCTTTATTTAACGTGTAGCTCCCTGTCGGTACAATTAAGTCCCGATCTACCCAGGGTCAACACCTAATCTAAATTAAATTTGATATATTTAGTAAGAATTTAACAGAATTTTACAAAGTCATCCTTCCTTTTCTCAACAAGGTAATCAAAAACTTTTGTCTTAAAAAATAGTGAGTCGTATTCCCAATGTCTTGGTAGGGAGTTCCAAAATTTGATTTGATTTTGATAAAATGATTTTGAGCTGTCCAAGGCAGATGGAGTAAAGTCTAAAGGAAATGATAAAGAGGTCAATTTCCTACCTTTAATTCCTCTGCCACGAATCTCTGCGTGACTTGATCTTCCACAATAGCCTCAATGCCTGATTGTACAAACTCGAAGACGTCAGAAAGTACAAAATCTGCACGTTCTTCGGATATCATACCACCACGGTCCTGGAAAACCATAACTTACATTGTATTTCAATAATTCCAAAAATAATGAGTTATTTTCTTTTTAATAGAAGCTAAGATAGAGATCATTTTTACGGAAATTGAAGAAGAGTTTCTACTCCTTATCCTTCGTCCTCCATTCTGATCTGAGAAACTGAGGCGTCGCTTTGTCTCTTCCAGTACACTCGTCCTCAGGGGTGTTTCATGAAGGGTGTGATTTGACTTCTCGTTGTTTCTTCGGTTACTGCTGTCATCCTCATTAATGTAGTCGTCAATTCGAAGTTCTCTGTCTTTTACTTTTTGTGCATACTCTATCCTTTTTTTCCCATACTGAAAAATTCAAATAAACAAGTAATTTATATTAAATTTATCAATCGATGGAATTTATAAGAGAAGCGTAACTTATGGGAAGGGCCCCGGAACCCCTGACCTTTCACATTGAGACTGCAAGTCACATTTCTAGATGCCGGGTAGCAGAATTACAAATACTACCCGATTCACAAAAGTGAAAATTTTGGGGCAAGTTGAGGTTAGGTTCAGAGCGCGCGGAAAATTCAAATTTAACCCACAAGATAAGAGGTTGAAAGATGAGAAGTGCCCCCCCCCCCCGGATTCACTTCCTTTTATAGCAATGGGTCAGCTGTTCAATCCTTTGTTCCGAAGTGCCCCAAATTCTGAAATGGGTAGTTTTTGTAATTTTGCTGCCGGGTAGCCTCAATAACCGTCAACGTTTAGTTACCGGCATCTGCTCGTTACGCTACTCAATTGTAACTTTGACCGTTGACCTTTGACATTAGAATTATTTCAAAGCACGAGTCGTGCTGCACAGAGCCTTACTATTTTACCTTGTGCTGCATTTGCGTAATTTGTTTGAAGTAGAGTGGAAGTGAAGGCAGGAAAGCAGCAGAATTGAGATTTTGGAAATGGCAGATAATATGCTAGGGAGTGTAAAATTTTACACTCCCTAAGATGTGCCAAGTCTAATTAAAATTCAAAATTACCTAATAG
>JAQIWD010001575.1:0-11893 GCA_034694825.1 Anurida granaria | reverse complement strand
TGGTGGCGTAATTAATTCTAAAGTATGCCGTTTCTAAAATTGCATTCAAACTGGGCAGCTTTGGCGCAAAAACGTTGCGTAGTTTCCTGAAATTTCCATTATCGAAAGTTAGTTTGGCTCTGGGCCGCTCAAAACGAGTTGCCATTTGCGGAAGGTATCCAATAACGGAGTTACCAATATGGGAAGTAATTTATATTACACCTTATGGAGCTAAGCCGGGACCAGGGGTATACGTTGCCAATTGCGGAAAGTTTCCAATATCAGGATTGCCAATATCGAGCGTCCACTGTAATTATAACAAGATAGCCAACGCTTTCAACTTGAAACTCTATTTCTTGTTCGAGTCGTGTGCTTTTGTGTAAATGGTTGGAAAGAATATTAAATGCTTTCCGCCAAGTAAATGTACGAGATAATTTCTTAGCCTTTAGACGTACAGACAGAAAATCACATGATTGCCCTATTCCAGTTTCATTCTAAATATCTTGGAGCCTAATCACACTATGGGCTGAGACACCCTTAGTTTTGACTGAAATTCCTGCCTATTCAAATAACCGTAATCTAATCCACCGTAGTAGTAGTATTTTTTATTTTGCCAAAATTTTCAAATTCGAACCCGTGAATTTTGAATTTCATGGGTTCAAATCCAAAAATTTTAGAAAAATTAAAAAATTGGGAAGTTTTTTTTTACAATCTAAATCAAATCTGATGACAAAACCTGGTTTTGATTTAAAAAAATATACCCTGCGAATGCGATGGTGAATTAGGTTACGGCTATTTGAATAGGCAGTTTCAATCAAAACTACTAAGGGTGTCTCAGCCGTTAGTGAATCACTTTTCATCCTCTCATCCTGAGGTTGGGGCACCTAACAACTCCTACTTTATTAGAACTGCAGAAAAATTAAGGGTAGCAACACCGCGTTTATCCCACATTGATCGGAATCGGCGATGGTTCCGGCGCACGCCGCAAGGACATGTCTGGTTGGGGTATGAGTATGGTGAGTAGATTCTGTCGCTAGGTCCCCTAGCCAGAAAATAAAGGAAACCGGAGTTGACCGAAAGATTCCAAGCATCCAACTTTGAACTTGTGGAGCGAGATAGGGATTCTGATTCCGAGTATCATTTTTATCCTTCATTCTGCCGTTGGATGGACGAAAGATTTTTTCATCTCAGCATCCAGGAGATCGTTCCTCCCCAGCATCATCTATGGAAAAACATCCCAATCTCAATTATTCAATTTATACCCTTCCTTTGTTCCCATGAATTCCGTATTTCAAATTTCCCCTCGTTCAGCAGGTACGACATTTTGTTTCTCCTGCGCATGATCCGTCTCTGGAATTCTGCCTATTTCTTGCACACAGTGCTCTCATTGGCTCCTTCCTAAACCAACGAGCATCCTCCGAGTTCACGATCAGAACATGAACATGGCTTAACAAAATGTGCCCAAACGAAACGGTCGACTTTGTTTAATTAATACGTTGAAAAAGGTTATAAAATTGACTTAATTTTATAGTATTCATGCATAAAACTTGTTGACATGCAAAGTAAACAAATCCAGGAGTATTGACCCCAAATCAAAGGCGAGTGGAACACAATTCCCAAAGGCAAAGACCCACCAGAAAACCCGGGTATCCCATTGTTCCAGGGAAAAGAAGCAGAGGAGGACAGTGGCCACGCAGTGAGCCATGATTGCTAAAAACAGAAAATATCAATGCATTCATATAAGCCAAGTGAATTATGTCAACACTTACAAATGAGTGTGGCCAAACTGGAAAACATTGTAAGTCCACTGCCAAATGTGATCAGTTCCAAAACAATGAAGGCGAGGCTAAAAACACAGTTAAGAAAGAATTCATCAGTGCAAAGGTCATAGACCTCCCGAGAGCCTGCGGGCCTTCCTTACCTAAGTGAAAGGTCAACAGTAAATTCATAGTCCATATTTTCAAAGTCTTCCTCGCTGTACTCGAATGGAAGCGACGCCACAACATTTTCCTTCTAAAAACAAAGAAATTCCGATTACTTTCAGGGATTTTAACAGTAGAGGTCAAACTTACCCGACTTGTGAGTAGAGTTGACACAACGATTAAGTGTGACATCAGTAGCAGGTACCGTGTCAGGATCAGGTTCCCCTTGTCACCCATTTTACCGCTGCTGATGAGACCAAATTTCTCTAATCCAAAATCACTTTATGAATGAAGCAAAGTTTAGGAAGCAAGGAAACAAGGGGGGTCACCGGTGTGCAAAATCTGGAGCCTCTCTTCATCAAAATTATTCG
Organism: Anurida granaria; assembly: GCA_034694825.1. Lineage (NCBI taxonomy): Eukaryota > Metazoa > Arthropoda > Collembola > Poduromorpha > Neanuridae > Anurida > Anurida granaria. The sequence goes on along the minus strand of JAQIWD010001575.1, from coordinate 9,621 downwards.
GAATTTCACGACTTTGTTACTCTCGTTTATTTGTATTCATTAAAAATTTATTTTGATCCGGTTGCCAAGGGAGCATAAATCGATTCGAATCAAGGTGAGTGGACGAGGAAAAAAGGAGCGAACAACGGCATCAATAAAACTCTGGCGACTTGCTAAACAATGCCACATTTTGGACCAATAAAATTGGATTTAATTGTCTCACTCCTGGTTTTAGAAGCTTGACATCACAATTTGCAATTAGTTCATTTAATTACAATTTTATTATTTTTTTATGGATTCACGGACGTCAACAACAAGTCAAGCGATAAAACGATTCGCTCGTGCTAAAATGCTCAAATTTCCACGTGCTAAATATTCAGCGTACAGCGTTCAGCCAAGATTCGATTTAATTATCAGAAATTTTTTGCAGCAGCCAACTAGATGTCAAACACAGATCTCGCAAATTCCAATCTTTGTCCAGAATAACAATAGAACAATGTTTTATGCAAATATTGACAGTAAATGATATCATCTTCACAAGTAATCATCTGCAGCAGACAATTACCTATGACAAGTGCGTCGCTAATCCCGCCCTCATTAATCAAGTTAATCAACTTCTCCTGCAATCATCATTTAACGCTGATAAATTTGCACAACAATGAGGATTGTTCATCTGATGACATGGAGGATGACTCATCCACACACGACCACCACGCCATGCCACAAGTTTTTGCAAAATCCGGTTTGCCAATATTGATCCCCCATAATATCCCTTCCCACCTAGTGCCTAGTGCCTAATGAATAGGAACCATTTTGACGAATTTCGCCTGCGGCACTTTTACAATTCTCGGAAGCATTTTCACTTTGGCCACCCCACTAAAAGTGACGTCACCCTGTGCAGGTAAATATTTTAAAGGCGCACAATCACCTGTGCCACACCTGTCCTGCCAAACCACAAAATGCTTCCCAATCCCACGGCGTCCCCGTAAACAATTCCCCACGGGCAGAATGTACAGAAAAGGAATTTTAACTTCTTTTGTTGCTCCCCCTGCCTCTTTCTATTGTTCTTTGGTTCTTCCCCTGAAAGAATATTAGATGATGAAGAAAAAGTATTAAAAAGTCCCATCATTGCTAACCTTCACAAATTCATTCATTTCATCCAAGACCACGCACAAGACACACCTAAGGTAGTACGCTAGGAACGGAGGAAGGAAGCGTAGTACGCTGGTGACATTTAATTTGGGATTGTGCATCAAATAATGTAGGCCATGACTCAGGCTCTGATTCCAGCAGCTTGTATTCTACTTTGGACCATTGCCGCATCACTAGAGGCAGGACTGACCCTTAGCAAACAGTGTGGTGACATTGTCTGTGAAACGCACAACTACTGCTCTCAGACAGACCACGCCTGTCGACCCTGCGAGGTCGTCTGTGACGCCAGTCACAACAATCACGACCAAAATCGATGCGAGTCCGATTGTCAAGGTAAGAAAATCAGATTTCAAGTCACAAATTCGCCCAATCGTCACCGTGATGCCAGTATAACTTGGGTTTCTATTTGATTTTGGCGACATTGTAACCCTTAGATTACCTCCATGACATCCGCTACTTGAAGTCGGAGACGAGCGCACTGGAAATGCAAATCGAGTCGGAGTTATGGACGCTCAAACTACTCCTTGGGGTCACAATTGGAATGACCACGACGCTCATGATATTAACGGTCATTATCCTCCTGAAGCTACAACTGAAGCGGACAAAGAAGCAGCGGAAGCAGGCGCTGGAACTTCCGGCGGTCATTTATAGCAATAAGGTAAGGAGATTCCCCCCCTAACGCTCAGCGCTTTCACAATCGCTTCTAAAACTTTTATAAATCGCCGCTAAAACATAATTTTTTTATTTTTAGTATGAAAAGAGCAGCAACCCCCCATCAATCGCAATCAGTCCAGGGCCCGAAAATAATAACCGAGATCGATTTCGGAGGGAACCTTCAGAATCGACGCTCCCCGAATACTCGTCCTACGACAACCCTGCTCTGGCACCCTCTCCTACCCACCATGTCTAAGACCTGGTGATATCCGTAACCCCCCGGTGGTGCAGAGTTCCCGTGACCTTGACAATCTTACACCTGAGTAACAAGAATTCAATCCGTCCTGGAAATGGTGACGGCGTCGTTTTTCTACAACAAAACGTTAGTGACACAAAGCAATATTTTAGAATAGACTGTCAGTGGTTTGTGGAATAATTTTTAATACCAATGTTGCGATTTTTAGTAGAAAAGTAAAAAGGTTTTTATTTCTCACCTCATACTTGGATTTTTGCCGTTTGTAGTGTCTTTCCTTTGGTTTTTGTTTTCAAGGCGAGAAAGGGGACTTTGCCTGGCAGGATGGAGGTCAAAGTTGACGGTTGGATTTTTGGAATGAATTTTTATTAGAATGTAAGCTATGCAGGGATTTGTAAACTGTTCACATTTGTCTAGGTCATGTCGTCACTTCCCCATCTCGCCATTTTAGTCTCATAGAATTCTTCCGTTTGCTTCGGAACCAGTGCCTTTTTAACCTTTGACCCGCCTCGCCGTGGATCTTCCTCAATATCCAGCACACTCTCATCCGAATTCGTTTCCAAGAATCCGTAAGGGCCACGTGACTTTTCTTCCGGAATGGGAACGAGTATCGGTGCCTTCCGGTTTTCGTAGCTGTGCACTGGTGGGGGTGGTGGTCGGAGGTCAGACGGTGTTGGGCGTGGGAAAGAATGTCGCTTCATCTCCCGGCGTTCCGACTGCTGCTGCGGTTGGCTACGTGCCTGATCCGATGCTCGCCTGCTACCTCTCCGAGCGTCCACCCCGGTGGCGGCATCCATGGAAGGATTTCGAGCTCTGTAAACTTTTGACCTCTGTTGACCCAGATTGACCTTCCCCCGCTGCTTATCTGATGATGTCGGTTCAAAGTTGGGCTCACTGAAGTACCCCGCCTGGTCACATCGGGCATGGTGGTTCTCTTCGTCGCTGACCTCTCCGCTACTGCTGCTGTTGTCATCCTCCGGCTCCGTGATGCTCACTTCCGCAATTGGACTCTCATTCACTTTGATGTTCACTTTCGTCTTATTCGTTGTTCGGCAGCGCTTGGTCTGTTTTGGCTTTTTCAAGAATGGCTGATTCTCATCAGAAGAGATGGAGGGCGAGTCTTGGAAATGATCCCGAAACCACCCTTTGACCTTTTTCTGTCGTCTTTTAAAAGCTTTAGGCTTGAGACAGTAGAAGCACCAAAGTGGAATCAGGCAGCAAATGAGGATCAGTAGAAGAAAGGCCGTGACGGAGATCCCGGCCATGAGGGGACCCGTCATCTGGTCGTGCTTCACAGCGTCTGTATCCTCTCCCGGTTGCTGAAGTGCGAATTTTGGAGGGATAGGGTAGACCTCATTCTGGATAACCTCTGGAAACAATTTTGAAATTAAGTGAAAGGTGAGTAGTGGTCATGCATAGTCATGCATTTCTTTTTTGAATACGCCTGAGCTTACGAGGCTGCTGCTCCTGGAGGGGTGCGTATTCACCTCCCGGATCATCTACTGGCGCTACCGGGTAGTACACATTCCTGTATTCTGGAGCCGGGTATTGGGGTGGGACATATTGATCTTGCCGCCTCGTTTCTTCATATTTGGCGTCCCATCCCATGGTATTCGTATTGTCGTCACTCCAGGTTCCTAATTTGTGCCAATTTTTGATCAATTCGTCGAGAGTTTTGCAATAATTGTTTGCCGCCAAGATTCAAACCCAAACAAAACGCGCCAAGTGGAACGCTTGCTAAGCAACGCCATTTGAGTTTACCATTTGTATTTTTATTTCATGCTTTTATCCTCTTGTGCTAACATGCGCCGTTTTATGCTTCTCGCCTTTTTTTGTGCTATTTTCCTGCAAAGTGTTAGTTAGTTCGTTTCTTCAGCGTCTTCCTGGTAAGGAAATCGCTGCTGCTGGCGTCTTTGTGCAAATTGAAATGGCCACGGCGTGGTCGTTCTTTCCCTCCGTTTTTCGTCGTCACCAGAAATCGCACGACGGAGATACTTGACCCCCTCCACAATCGGGTTGTCCTTATTCGGATCACCCCCAAATCGCTTCTTGAGAATGTAGTTCCGAAGATCCTTGTAACCCAGACGTCGTTTCCCGAACTGTTGACCGGGGTTTCGTTCCCGGAAACGTTGGAAGGACTGCTGCGGTAACGTTCCGGGGAGTGGCTCAACGTCCAGATGGGCCAGGATCTTGTCATCACTCAAGTCCAAGGAAACCTCGGAGTTCAACTTGTCCTCGTCCAACTCTATCTCGGTGCCAACTTTTGTGAGGCGACTCTCGTCCACAGTGTCACCGCCCAGGGAACTGCCGTCGTCATCGGTCGCCAAAGAGAGCTGGGCATTGGAAGAGAACCAGACCAAAGGAGTGTTGACCTGCATGTCGTCATTGGATGCTGAGGGATAATCATCGTTAAGCCCAAAACTGCCTGGGGAGAATTCTTGAAATTGCTTCTGCGGCTGGTAAGCAGTTCGGGATGGAGTTTGGCGGATTGTGGACCATTGATTTCCGGCTGGAGCGTATTTCTGTGAATTTTGCGGATACTCATCGCGACCAGTCATGGAATCGTAGCGAGATGGGACTGATCCTGGTTTCCGTGTGACATGCGCAATGCGCTCACCATCTTGAATAATTTCTAGGTCACTCATTCTATCCTCCCTCTTTTCAAAGAGCGTTTCCAGCTTGCGGTACAAACGTCGAAGGTCGCGTTCCTTTTCTTGGATGAATTCCGAGTCTAATTTAGGAGGTGCTTGGGTTGAGGTCAGCCGGCCACGGCGGAGGTCACGATTTCGATCTTCAGAGCCCTGGCCAATTGACAAGCTCCCCAGGCCCACATTACCAGAATTCTTCAGGGCACGCTTGTGTCTCCCATGCAGTTGCATTTGATCTTAGAAATTTAAAGCACACGTTGCATTCTTTGGTCGTTTTGTTTGGGTTTGGCCTCAGCGCTGGTAAAAAACCTCGCAGACTTTTAGCATTTGTACACGCACATTTTTGAACGCGCACTACGTCTAAGCTTCATTTGTTGTTATAACGGCCGCAAAGACCACAATGAAGCTAAACCGTTGTAAAAGTTGGCAGGTCGTCTGCTAAAAAGGAAGCGATTGAAAATGTTTGCAGAAATTTGCAAAAGTCTGGGAGGCCGTTATAACAGGGCTGAGCTCCGTTTTAGGAGTTGTTGTGACTTACTCCCAAAATTCACTTCGCTGTACAACTTGGCCGAATTTAGGAAGCTGAGAATTCCTGGAAACCCGTTGAAGCAGTTTGAGGAACCAAGCAGTGCTGGAAGGAGCTGTAAGAAGCGGACATTAAATTTCGGCAAAGCGTTGGAGCTGGAGCCTTGCAGCCCCGGCTGCTGGACTTGAATTGGAGCTGCAGTCCAGAAAAAAATAAAAGTTTCTATGTCGTAGCCGAACTTTTCCCAATTCAATTAAATTAGGTCAGGTTAGGTTTAAAAAACCTAACCTAACCTAAAATAACCTAACCTAACCTAATTCACATGAATTGGTAAAAGTTCGGCTACGACATAGAAATTTTTGTTTTTTTCTGGACTGCAGCTCCAATTCTTGTCCAGCGGCCCGGCTTCTGCTCACCTTTGTTCCCATCCAAGTGCAAACTGAGGCTGAAAAGTTGGCTCGTAGCGAAAATGAGCCCAAGCAATATATTCCAGTTGACAAATATTGGCTCAAGAGGAAGGTCACGTTGGTCAATTCGGTTCGGATCGGGGCACCTTGTCCAGGGATTTTGATCGCAAAGGGTGGGATAGTAATGGAGGGCAGATTTGTAAGTATTGAGCCATCTTGGACTAAGGAACCAAAAATATTGGCATGGAATAAAGGTCATGAGCTAGCAGCGTTGGAACCTTTGTTCTGAACTTGCGCTTGAGGAAAATGGTATCACAGGCAGGGCTGTAAGATCCTGGAGCCACGGCTGTGACGTACGGTGTAAACGGTGAGGTCACCAGCGCCAACTTCTCAATCATCTCTTGGGCGACGAGGCCAAAATGCTTCGGCTTTTGGGCTTCCGGTTGACCTTGTTCAGTACCATCTGGACCAGCACCAGCACCTGAACTGAAACGTTGAAGCTTTTTTGCAAGATCTTGGACTCCAGTGACGCCCAAGAAAGAGGACTTCCCAGCGTAGAAAGAGATACAGCTTAAGGGAACGCCGATACTGTCGAGAAAGGTCAAGTAATTGGTATTGAAGGTTAGGAGCATCGCATTCCGCCCCCGGGCATTCTCCCGTTCAATTTCAGTGATTGCTTTTGAGGCGACAGCATAGTACTGGAGAAGGAATGTACAGAAACCAGGATCCGTTGCTTTGATTGTAATTCCACCATCTGCAACAATACGGTGAAGTCAACTACAAAGGTCATGGGAGCGAAAAAGTGAGTGATAACTAACCAGTTTTAAGATGAATTCCAAGAATGTCGGGATCAAATGTTGGAACTACTTTTCCAAAACCAGCACGAACTTCTCGGACCAATGCAGACGCCTGGCACGGGGTTAATTCTGCTTCTTGGTTCCAGGGGTCTCGACTTGATCGGAATTCATTGGCGGTTTGAGCACTTGACATCAGGTCAAAACTTATGAGTAGTGTGATAAAAATGAAGCCACCAATGGGCTTACGCGAGATTGGAATTCTGTTTTCAAAGGTCATTTTTGAGTTTCGTTATACCGGTATTTCCGTCATTTGACCTTTTTGAGTTTTTCTTCAAATCCTGCAATCCACGAAGGGTCATTTTATGGCTAAGCTGAAAATTCCCCGCAATTGTTTGGGTCTCCTTCCGGATGAAAGTCACAAGCGTTACCACAGAAATTTTTTGACTCCTTCCAGCTAGCCGCTGAAATGAAATGCCTCAAATGGGGAAAAATTGAGCCAAGTTTATGAACTTTATTGCGGTTTTAGCTTAATTGCAAGAAATGAAGACATATTTCGTTAGTTTTGGTAAAGTTTTTTCGGCTCCAGTTTTTGTTTGCTTCTTGACCGTTACTTTTGCATACCCGCTGCTTCTGGTTTCGATTCCGCACTGCGGACAGCAACGGAAGGTGACCCCGCCATGTGACCTCTGAGCAGCCGACTCTCCAGGGCTCCCACAGGGGCTCCTGATTTTGAACAACTTGCAATTGACGGACGATCCTCTGGGTTTTGCACAATCACAAAAATCATGTCTTCGCCTGCAACTGCGAGAACAAATGTCCATAAGTTTTTTTACCCCAATATAAATGCTTTGTTTACGAACTTACCCGGTGCAATGATAACTTCTTGTGAGCAACTATTGACTCGGATGATGTTGATTTGAGGAGCTTTTGGAGTTGCAGTGATAATTAATGGGGTCATCACGTCCAAGATTTGTTTTGCAATTCCACAATACATCCCCGTGATTGGTCCTTGGAAAGTAGAACTGATAATTATCCCTGTGGCATTAAATTAAAATTTTAGCATTGTTGCTTAAGTTTCGTAATTTTTCCCTTGTCGTTTACCAGCATGATTCATTAGCATCACTCCGACCACTCCCTGATGCTTTCCAAAAAGGTATATGACGTCATCAATTGTCTTGGCTCTCACCGGCTACAAGAATATAAAGGACAAAGAAGATTTTTAAATAGCAACTAGTGTGCTACGGTAATAGGTAAATGAATTCCGATTGGATTCCCATGGCTTACGGGTGCAGCAGGAACATTTACTTGTCGGAATATCTTTTCCTCGTATTCAGACATGTTCATATTCGATGGAAGGAGGATGGCAGCATTGACATCTTCTTCAATCATTTTTAATTCGTCCAATCAAAATCTTCTCACTTCTGCTTGGATAATTTCCGAAAACGTAAAATCACTGACCTTCGAACAATCCTCGAACTCAGACGGACAAAGAAGAGAACTTTCCGAGTTTTTGGGGAAAAAAAGGAAGGTTGGTGCCGCAATTTCGAAGTCCTTTTCATGACTATTGACAAAACAAACAATTTGGTAAGAAAATAGTTTCCATTGTCTTGGAAACGTTTTAAGATGAGGAATGAGAAAGTGACTTTCTCTTTCGAATAAATGTTTTTTTTTGGAGCGCGATAAGATTTTTATTTAACCTTTCAAGCTAATTAGACTAAACCGAAAAGCGAAAAAACTACAAAAAAACTAGAAATTAGGAACTGACAAAATCAGAAACATAGTGATGACCAAGTATGGTGGTAGAGCACATGGGTTTATCAGTAGGTGGAGCGAACAGCCAACAGCAACGAGCAAACAGGTAGAGGTCATAGAGTCAGAGAGTCTCAATACCTCTGCCCAGTCTCCATCAGCTCAAATAATCCCAATTGATAGATAACGTCCAAATTTGTCCACGTCATGGTTCACGTAATCTCAATTAATGACTATATTAACTAGGGTTAAATATTAGTTTGCCATCTAAAACATCAAATATCCCAATACCATTACTCCAATGCTTTAAGAAATCTTCAAGATTATTTTTGTTTTTGGCTTGATTTGCATTTGCATGTAAATAATATCCTCTAAAGAGTTCTTAAAATTTAACATCACATCATAATTTGTATTACCAGTGTTAATATTATAAAGAAATCTCTTATATAAGACTGTTATAGCTAAGTAAATAATGTAATTTGCATAATTTAATTTCTCAATACCGTATAACCTATCCCTTTTGAAGCTTGGGTTATAAACATTTACCAAATTCCAAACATATTCCCATAAATCAGCTGAAGACTTGCAGAAAACTAAATGTCTACAATCAGGTTTTGAAGTTTGGCAATATGGGCAATCCGAATTGGAAAATAATCCCATGAGTTGTGCAATCTTAAACGTAATCAAAGAATTGTGCCACATTCGCCATATTATAGATTTATCGCCCAAATTTAGCCTTGATTCCTTGAGGCGTTCCCATTTCTTTGTTTCTAAAGTGTTCTAAGATCTTTATTCAAAATGCTATTTATCGGAAATTTCGCAAAGAAGAAACAAATATAATCTTGTTTTGAAACTTATCAGAGTGTTATGGTTTTTAGTATTATCCTGGAATTGAAAACCAAATTTCTCAGTTGATAACAACATTTGACTTTTCAGGTCATCATATTTGGCTTTAAACAATTTCAACTCGTTTGTCAATTGTCTTCGCTTATGTGCTCTTAAATTAACGTCTGGAACAAAGTTTAAAGCAACACCAATTGTGAATTGGTGAAGCTTATTTAAATTTTGGAATGAACCCTTTTCAAAATAGAGGCGATTTGAAAGATAAATGTTTTCCAAAGCATTGGGAGCCATTGCTAATTTTAAATTACCAGTATTAACAGCATTAAGGACTTCAGAAAACCCTCCATGATCACATTGATTTTTGAAAACAATGTCGTTTGAAATGAGTTTTATCCTGTTTAGAAAGCGTGAGTTGACACAGGGTCGTAGGCTCTTACACATCGCCCTATACACGGGTACAGTTAGAGCGTTTTCGAAAGACAGGAGGCGGGGCTATCCACATGCGCAGAAAGACTGGATGTGCGATTTGAAATTTAGTTTGGCGGGAGTGGCTTCTGCCTGTGTATTTTTCCAAAACAAACTAAGAATTGTCGCGATTAATCGTCATTAATTA
>JAQIWD010001574.1:0-11904 GCA_034694825.1 Anurida granaria | reverse complement strand
TCCAATAAACATTACATAAAGCTCAGTCTCCAATTAGTTTTTACAGTAACAAATGCCCACTTCTTGTTTCCATTAACTTAATAGTAAAGGTAAACGGTTAATTAATTATTTTCCTTAATTAACTGACTAGTTGCTTAGTTGTAAGGTAATTGTAATTTTGCACAATAGGAAAAATAACAATAAATATTTGAATATGTATAACGTTTATAGAGATTCAAGTGATATGTTAAGAATCGTGGTAACAAAAGTACCATTTACAAAAGCTTTATGGTAATTTGATGCGTTTGCGTCAAATGGATTTTCCGGTTCCAGTACCCACCCATGACCCACCTTAAAAATAACTAAGCAGCGTCGCAAGCGTCCTTTCCCAAAGAGTAACGTAGCGTAGTTATAAGCATTTTCAATGTAAACTCTGAGCTCCGTTTGGCAATAATGATTGGTATCCTTCCCGTAAGTAAGTAAGTAATTTTGGACATTTGGGCAAGATTTGGTCACAGATTTCCTTGATTCAATTCCTTACTTTCTACAAATTCGGTTGGTGGCGGTGGGAGTGGGTCAGTTTTCTTAAAATTGAAAAGGTTCCCACGAGTTCCTCCAGCCGCAGTACTGGCGGAGGAGGGAGGAGGGGCTGCTTTCTGGGTCAAGTTCAACACCTCGCCATTTTCTGAGGACGACGAATGGACTTGGGGAAGAGGTGGTGGCTGGAGGGCGTTCTTGTCCTTGATGCTTTCATACTTGATACTTTCATAAAGTACCTCAGGTCCTCTCCTCGTTGGATGCTGCTGATTTAAGAACTGTGGATCAAATGTACTGGATTCAGAGAGCTTCCGTCGATTTCCCCTACTCGACGCCGCCGCCCCACCCTCGACGTCCATGTAACCTGCGGCGGAGAGATCAGTTGGGGTTGGATTAGAAGGATTTCGTCGAACTTGGTTCATCGGCGTAACCCGGTGGTTTGTACCATTCGGTTTTGACGGCAGGACATAATCGGCAGCCTCAATTTCCCGAAGGAGACATAGTCCACGGTCCGGTTTCTTGAGAATGCAACTTCCGCCGCAGGAACAGGAACCTTCACAAGATGGAGATTTCCGGAGGAGTGGGCGACAGGAGGCAGCTGAGTGGATGGGATTTGTCATGGAGCGGGAGATGGAGGTGCCATTGGACCAGAGTGATGGACGTTTGTCAGTTGTAGAGACGGAGCGTGCCCTCATGAGGAAGGAATCCCTTCGGCCTGATGACATGGACAGGATGGAACTCCCGTCAAACGTTTCCATTGTCGTTTCCGGCTCACTCAACTGTCCTGAATTTACGGACTGACCGGTCGTTGTGCGTTCCCGGTGGGCCGGATTCCGGTGGTTCGGAATCAAAATTGACGAAACGTGTCCATTCTGAAAGGTTTTCTCAGGGGTTCGGCTATGGATTGGTCTTCCTTCTCCGTCCGGACTTCGGTGGGATAGCACCTTTTCAGGATCCACAGCATCTTGAAAGGAATTTGCAGAGAAGCAGTGGACGAGCCTCTGTGGAATTGGATGCTCACTCTTCACCGTGTATGCCAAGAATACAGCGATTCCCTAATGACAGACAAAATTAATCATGATTCCAAAAATTCCAACGAATTTCCACAATTACCTCCGTAAGAGTTGCAAGACCGAAGAAATATTGGTAGATTTCCGAATTTGGAATGTTAATGTGCAATATCCCCGTGACCATTGCCATGAGCGTTGTAGTCGTCACAATCAGGGCCCGATTGACGACATTTTGTCTATAGTCCACGAAATACGTTTTCCCGGAAGTAATGCCGAGCCGAATAGCCCTCAACCTCCAGAAAGCTTTGAAGTAAAGGATCAAGAATCCCGTCACGATCAGGCAGACCATGACGACAAAAATTCCAAACAGGGTCGAATCTTGGCTCAAAACAGCTCCATGTTTGTGCTCGGCCGGTGAAAATGGTGGGTAAGCTTGGGCTCGCCAATGGGACAAAGCAACTGCCGCGCCCCAAATGGGGATCGAGGCGACAACAAAAAGTCCAAAGACGACTGTAAGATTGGATATGGAACGAAGCCAGGGGAAGAGCTCAATCTGCTCCGAGACAAGCACGGTGAGTGGCAACGTCAGTTGACAAGACAATGATAGGACCAAGAGCGAGCAAAGTGCCGTCGACAGTGGGATCGAGTAAGCTTCGCTCTGTTGGACACATAAAATGAAGTCAATTAATTGCTCATTGCCGACTAATAATTTAAGCTAAAAGTGGTTTACCCGTAAGGACAGAATAAAAAGATGGCTGAAAATGAGGGTGGCGCAAACGATGAGTTTGAGGGAATAGAGGCTGTCAGGGGAGAATTGGAATTCGATGTGAATCAGGATACAAACCATGGTGACCCCACAGCCAATTATCAACACCACCGTCCCCAGGATTATGGACCAATGCATCTCCAGGCTGGAAGGGGCAGCTGTCATCTATCAAGCAAATCAAGAAATTAAGGCCAAGGTTTCTCAAATTTTCAAGTTTGCCAAAAAAAAATTGACGCTTACCGGTTCTCGTTCAAAAACTAGCAGCCCAAACTGTCCAAAATGCTCACAGACGCACTCCATGGTACCATGGCTGAGGATTTCATGAACAGCACATGCATGCATTGTCCAAGGGATCCGCTCTCCTTTCTGAATGTACTCCATGCCAGCACAAGTGTAGTTCCGTTGATGATTGTGAATCTGTGAGACCAGTGTTGAGGAAATGTTGAAGGTTAGCTGGAGATTTGATGAGTGTGTGATTGTGAAATTGGGAGTTGTAATGGAAATTATTGGGGATTCGACGTGGTAGGACCGAAGGGTTCCAGCGAATTGGGTCTTCAGATCCGGATAAGCAATGGAGGTCAAGTTCCGGAAAGCAATGAACAGGAGGAGAGCCCCATCATTATCCAGAGTTCCATTGTTCGCATTCCCACTGGCCCCATTTGGGATCTGGAGAATGAAGTCAGCCCACTCTATCCGTGTTATAGGAAATCTGATGGGATGGGAAAATGGAGAAGTCGTAATTTGGAGCTTCTCCAGCACAAATATTTCCGAGTCCCAAATGAAGGGGTTCCTCATCCTGCCAATCAAATGAGACAATAATGAGGTTTTGAAGCTTAAAATTATATTCAAAGGTATCCGATGTCATATGAAGAAAGGACGCTGGAGAAAAGAAGACGCTTACGTAGGGAACTTTGTAGCAACTTTCCGGATAAGATTTCCTACGGTCACGACGCTGCTCTGGAGAATACAAGAAGCTCGAAATCGGAGGAATTGCGTCGTGGCATTCATGAAACTTCTCAAGAACTTGTCATCGGATTTGTCAATTACCTAATTTCCCAAAGAAAAAAATTAGCGTTGTACATTTTCATAGAAGTTGTGTTAAAAATTGCGCAAATTTTGGGAAGTGTTTTTGGCAAACTTGTTAGTTGACTCACATCTTTCTTCTGGATCGCATAATTCCCAATGTCTTCCAATACTCTGATGATTGTTTCCCCTTCACCCGTGTACAGAAAAGTTTTACGAGCTAAATAAGTCACGAGTCGATCCGTGATTTCAAAAATTTGCTTTTTATGAGCAAATCCCATCCTTAGAACTTGCATCTGCAAAGGCATAAAAAGTTCCCAGAATTTTGACAAATGCGGAAGAATTATGACCGTTTCAACCCTGCTCACCTGCTTGCTTAAATCTCGTAATTCCTTGGAGACGCATTTGGAGAAATTACTTGATCCCCATTTTGGTACTCGATTCCCCGAGTTTTCACAGTGGCGCTGGACGAATCCGAAGCCAGAAGGACAGGGACGCTTGGCGACTTGTCCCACCGCTGTTCGATTCCACGACAAATTGTACTCATCCAACTCTTGACGACAGAAGGTCAAGTACTGCGTCTCGAGGACTTTCACGTCAACCGCTGACTCATTCTCGCCTAATAAAATTGAAATCATAAAGCCAAAAGCACTGGAAAGTGAGCACGAACATCCGCGTCAATTCCTAGAAACGGACCTGCGCAGTTTCTGACGACGCAGGAATACTTGGCCGAGGTCTCCGCAGTTAGAATTCTTAGAAGTGATCCGTAGGGATGAAGATCCTCGATGATTTCATTCGTCCAGTGCCCTCTGTTCAAAATTAGACTTCCGTTCTTGGCCCAATTATACGTAAAGTTGTATTTGGAGGATTCGTTTTCAGAGTAGCAGAGGAGCACCACATCATCCTCCCCCTGGAAATGAAAATCATAGGGAATTCACAGTGTCAATCAAGTCCCACACAATGCGTGGCAAGAAAGTATCAAATTCTAAGTTCTAATGATTCCTACGACCTTGTGCGTCTTCCAAACCTAACGAGGGAACCTCGCGTGGTGTGGCCATAACCCAAGCGTAGTCATTCTTCTAGTCCCTTGCCCAGCGCTATCAAATGTTTATCAAAATGGAGCTATGAAGTTCCCTCGAGAAAGGAAACTGAGTTTCTCGAGTCAAATATTGCTTGAGTGAGCAACTTGGCGTTCGTTTCGAGTTTCTTGAATAATATTCTGATCTTATATTAACTTTTAACTCCCTCGTCATCAATATAGAAAATGGCCCTTGTGTAGCAGTAGTACAACTTTCCCAAAATCAATTTGGAGTTTGGATCCTTTCTCCAAAACTTTCTCCAAATACAAAATTTAATACGAAACTACTTAAATTAAATTTCATACGTGATCGAGTTTTAAACTTTTAACGAGGAACGTCAATTGTCATCCCCAGCCTCCCTAGGCGTCCTTTTTAGTTCCAAAGATACAAAAACTCTTGCAAAAATTCAAAAGCTGATTTTTACCTTATCCACGGTTAGGCTCATGGGCTCGAGCGCAATGTAAGGTGGGGCAACTACAGCGATAGTGATATTCTGACACTGTTCCTCCCCCATATCCGAAACCTTCAACACCACCATAAAACACTGCGTTAACAAGTTCATTTTTTCGTAGAATTGTCAGACACGTCTTCACTATTACCTGACACGTGAAAATCCCACGGTCTTCTACAGTAGAGGCAGTGAACATTAAAATTGACTTGCTCACAAATGATTTCTGGAATTGATAGGGCTGAGCATTGAATTCTCTGAAAAAAGGTGAGAAGGCGGATACATGGATAAAACTTCTTGGAAAGTATAAAAAATAGATCAACAGCGAGTCAAGACGCTGGGATGATCCCTACAGGGGGGTAAAGGACAAAATTTCTTTTGTACCTTGTCGCCAAATCTCGATTAATTGGAATCCCTTCTTTGAACCATTTGAAAGTTACACTATGGGACCCCTCCGCTTCGCAATGGAGATCGAAAGTTTCGCCAACTTTGAGGGCTTTATTAGGACCCCCTCGGAACAGGCTCTGAAAGTGTCAAATTAGCATTCAACGTCAAAAGAATTAGGAAAACAGGATGTCAGGGAACTTTTTGAAGAAGGAAGACGTTGGATTTACCGTAAGAGCCAGGGCTGGATAGGAGCTGAACTTAAAAGTATCGCTAAGTTCGCGAAGCGGTTGAAGCGGACCGGTTGTCAAAACGTCCTTGATGAGAGTCTCATTCTTCATGGTTTCATTGGGTCCAAAAAATTGGAAAAAGATTTTGGACGCAGGGCTGGAAATAGTGGACAAAGTTCAGATATGTAAAAAATTTACCATAAAGTAACCAATCAGGGGTCGTTGGCGATCGCCCCCTTTTATGATACGCTGAAAACGCAGCTAAATTCACAAAATGCGCATTGAACGAAAACTTTCCTTGTAGAAAATCAAATTGTTTTGTATTTCAAGGTTGTTTGCCTTATTAGGTAAGGTACGACAGCCCTCAAAACTAAAAAGTTAGACTGAAACCAGTGAAAAAAGAAAGCGACTCATCATCAAGCGCTTCTCGGGTTTTCATTTAAAAGATCAAAAAGAAGGAAAATGAGTCCGTAGTAGCAGGACTCAATATCCTTCCACGAGAAAGCAGTCATCTTGTCTTGTCTTCCCAGAAGTAATTAATCTTCTCCACTTCAATCAAATTAACTCACCCAAATGAGACAATGGCAACGCTTGTGTTAACTCCCCGAAGCGCAGGGACGCTCTCCAGTTTTTTCCCAATGGAACCCTCAAGCTCTGCCTTGAGCTTCAAGTCGGCAGGGGAGATTAAGTTGGTAGGCAATCGAAAATCAAGATTCTGGAGGGACTCCAATGCTGCCTGGAGCGTCACTTCATACCTCATCCATCCACTTCCTAGAAATAACATACATTTAGCATAGATTTAAACCCCTTAATTTCCATACAAAAGCCTCAAAATACAAAGGATGTGGAACAAAATTCGGGGAATGGGATCCACTTTTGTTCCTTGGAGATTTAGTCTTGCAAAGGAAGATGTAAAAAGGAGGCTCGTGCTTTTTCGAGTTTACAGATTGAGTTGTGAATGTTATTTAGATGGTAATAATAATAAAATTTAACAATAAATGTATCATGTATTCTCTCCAGAACGAACAAAACTCCAGCAACAAAAGAGGGGAAAAGATCAGAAGAGGAATTATTCATTTCTCTTTATCAGCAAAAGAGAAAGTGGAGAAAGTTTTTCTCGTCAACTTTATTCGGGGGATTCGAGTTCCCATTCTTCTTTCACACATGCCGTCCCCAGCTAATTTTTTAAAATTGGAAACACGTGTCAGATGTCAGAGGTCGTTGGTTACCTTTAGGGAAATTCCTTCCTCTGTGACATGAGCAGGGACGGATACTCTCCGACTGTCGGTCACAGACTTCTTCACAAGCCTCACCCGGACAAACTGAAAACAAAGAGTTTGCAATAATCGTGATATTTTAGAGCAAATTCATAAAATTTGTCTCAAAATCACACACAGGTCACAGATGTGCCCGGTTACGCCTGCAACGGAAGTTTTGCACATTCGCCATTTCATAGGTGGAGAGGATGCCAAGGACAGCTCACGCTGACTTTTTCAATCAAGTGACTCTTGTTTTAAGAACTTTACTTTGGTTATCTCTCACACAAATTGCTGCGCGTCTTTTGCAAAAACACTTTTTATAGCCGACTGGCGCCACCGATCGAAGAAATTGCCAATATTTTTGGTCATCCCGATCATTCCCAAGAAAAAGTTATTAGACAACAACATCGTAAAAAGGGTGATGAATCAACAAAAATTAATGTCACAACTTTGAAACAAAGTCATCACATCACGTCATCCTGACTTTTGACGCCTCACACGTGTCGCATTGCAGACGCTGGAGAAGGAAATAAAGTCTCGCAAGTTTTGTGTAGCATTTCTAAACTTATGGATTTCACCCTTTCGACCTTCACCGCAGAAGGGCATCTTGACGAGCTAACCTTAAGAACAGCGTCATGCGACCTACAAGTCCACGCGCTTAATGCAGAAAAACTTTGTAATCTGTAGGAGTGCAGTCATAATGCGCCTTGGCAAGGGACGTGACATTCAAGACGTCGTGTTGATTTAAGTAGCCACCCCCGTTGTCTTACAACAAAGGAAGGAGTCGAATCCAGGGGTTTCTTCATCAATGGCAAAATGTCAATGGGTCGTTGTAATGAATAATTCAAAGGGGAAAAGTCTAGTCCCATTTCATATATTTTTAGCTCTACCTTTGACCAAATTCTCTTCAAGCGAGAGGCCGCAGAGTTGACCAGTGAATCCGGGGGGACAAAAGCAAGTTCCAACGCCTGTTGCCTGCATCCTAGTTGGTCAAAAAGAAAATTAATTAAAACCTTTTGACAAGTTCAAACGATTTGGGGATAAGCAAACTTCTATTTTCCAATAAGCGGTTAAAAACCTCATTTGAGCCCAATTGTTTGATGGGGCCTTTGATTCTCTCCGAACCTGTACACAAGTTTCATATTTTGATGTTTGGGGAAAGGTTTCTAAGCCTCAAAATTCCCTACGGGAGAAAATACTCATATCTGTCAAATTCAATCGCCAATTCTGATCAAGGATGCCGTAACATCAAAGTATTTCCGCAGCGTAAGGGGCGGGGGGAGGTGGCTTTCGAGTCGTTCGAGCTAGCTTCGCGGTGTGTATCTACATAGAGGAGCCTCGTCAGGAATTTTTGCTAATTTTTCCAAATTTTGGCAAATTCCTTGGGGAAGGAGCGTCAATCAAATGAGGAAAAAGTTGGGGGAAAATTACTACAGAAAAAGTGAAATTTTGTGAATTTCTCTCGAACTTTCTCTTTGATGAGAATTGAAATTCCCAAATTGAGTTTATGGAAAAAGTGAAAATATGTTCCCAGTCAAAGTCATTTTCCGCCTTTGGTGGTTCACAGAGTCCAACGCAGTGACGGGAGATGGAAATGTCAGCTCGTCAAGCAACTAATTTTAAACACGAGTCTTAACTTTACTAAAATTTTACCTCACGAGGGAGAAGGGGAACTCCAATTAATTCTTTCAAACCGAAGTGTTTCAACCTCACGAAAACTGCCAACTTTCTTCCAAACTTTAAGACACCCGTTTTCTTTAATTTTTTTTTTTAGAGTTTTTTAAAGCGTCACGCGTTCGCTTTATGATTTTGTTCAGTCTGCCTGCCTCACTCTAGATCTTAAGAACTACTGAATATTATCCCACGAGTCTCTCATGGTTACTTTTCAATTATTTTCAGCCTTTACAATCCTTTTTGAAGAAATCGGAGGAGAAAGGTATTTCACATTTTCCATGACCTCAATAAATTGGAACCGAAAAAGCTTTCTCCTGCTTCTACTTTTAGATTTATATGATCAGATTTCTATTACAGAGGGTTGGGCAGACCTATTTGGACAACTTTCCATGCATCGCAATTCCATGCGACAGTAAAATTTTTGCAAATTTGCGAAAAAATGTTAAACATTTTTTCGCCAACTTTTTCGAAAATTTGCAATAATTTTGGTTCCTCAAATAACTTTTTGCTAAAATTTTGCATGCTTACTCCTAACTGACCTGGCACCAATTGTGCATAAAAAATTTGCAAAAATTTTGCTGTCGCATGGAATTGCGATGCATGGAAAGTTGTCCAAATAGGTCTGCCCAACCCTCTGTATTTGTAACCAAGTGTAAAGAGCAGCGCGTGTTTGGAGAATAAAAAAATCCGTATTACTCTGGGCATTTTTAAGAATCTGCGAGCGATTACAAGGTACAAGGCGGAAATGGGTAAAAGTTGATTTCCGGAAAAGGAAGGAAGTCACACACAAACAAAAGAATAACCCTACATTCGTCAACGTGCTCAGTCAATTTTCCTTAATGAGTCCATTTAAATGAATTGGGCCCGATATCCGTGAAAGCCCGAGGAAGAAAACTGTTTAATCATTTATCCCATGGAATCGTAATGTATCTTAACTTTCCCCAAACCACTCACGCTGACCCCCTTTGTTAACTTTTACCAACTTCCTCATTCCATTTAAAGCGACAGTACACGACACTTCACTTGACGGGAATGAAAATTTTAAATGGTTAGGTTTCCATCACCAAAACCACAACAAACAATGAAAATAGTTTTAAAGTAGTGGAGAAAGGTTCCTGGAAAGACAAGACAACTTCCAAAATCCTCATTTCCTTAAAACCACTTATTAAAACCCACTTTCAACTGATGAGTCACGTAAGGGCACTTGTCTTGTCTTTTGGAAATGCTTTGTAGCTTTCCATTGTTAAAATATTTAAAACACTTTTCGCCGGAAGCCGCCGGAGTTGGAATTAGGCAGTTGAAGGGTGGATTAAGCAATCTACACCCAGAAAAACATCAAAAACAAGACAGTAATTGTAATTAAGGGAGAAAGGAGCATTTTCATAGGCCCTTGATATGATCAACAATAGTAATTATTCAAAACAACGTGAATTTGGGACTTGCGGTTTCTTTATAAAAAAAGTGGAATTTACACGATTGACTACATGAGATATGCTCGACTTACGAAAGCTTGGGTTGACTTGTGGTGTGGTTTTCAAAATGAAATGATCACAAAAAACATTTCACACGTTTCACCTGGAAATGAAATGTGCAAGGGAGATTCAAAGACAAAAAGATTGAAAAAAATATATAAAGTCAACGTAAAATGAATTCACATGACTTCATTGTCGCATCTTTTATAAACTTTTTGACAATTTTAAGAAACTTTTACTTTTCTGGATTTGATCCTTATGGAATTCTGCCAAGAAATCTCCCCATCGGTTTCTCATTATTTACGAATCGATTTTCTTTGAGTAGGTCACAGCCTCACAGCGTCTATGTTTTCTCTCAAGCATCTAAGGGCATGGACATAATTTACTTTGACCCTGAATTCTTCCTTCCGCACAAAATGCACAACTGCAAGGTGACACGGACACGTCAGTCTCGACGGCAGAAAATTATTCAACACCCATGCGAAGTGAATATTTTCCAAAGGAACTCCTTTCCGTGACACTGAGACTTCCTTAAGCAAATAATGCTAACATTTTGCGATATGCAACGTTATTCATCGCTAACAATTCGGAATAATGTTGTTTGCTTACTTGCAAGTTCCACCATTCCGACAAAAAGTGATATTTCGTTCCGGACTACAGAGATCATGATATTCGCAAAATTCTCCATATCTTCCTGGATAGCAACTGCAGGAGAAGCGTCTGGAAATTTTACCACAATCCCAATTAATATTTCTGCAGGTAAATCTCACAGTATTAATCAGATTCATGGAATCCATAAAAACGATCCAGATTTACCATTTTCCCAATAACTAATTAAGAGACCTTGAGATTGAATATTGGGGGACGAGGAACTCACCTGTAATCATTGGAAACGTAGCAGTTGCCTGCAAATGAACAATTGGACAGAGTACAACTGTCTCTCCTGGTAAAATCTTCTCGATGTTGTCGCTCATCCACAATGTCGTAGGTTATGTTGAATCCATAAGTGTGGAGGAAGTTCCTGGCTCGAAAGTGGACAGGGTATGGATCCGTCACCTCCACTTGGATTCCAAAAAATCGCAATTCAGTCGCATAAACAATGACGCCCAAGTCCGTGTCTGTCTTGATGTATCGCGGGTACGGGACTCGGCTATAGCCTAACTCCACAATCTCCGTATTCCTCCTAACACTATTCAGATCATTTTCGGTAACATGTCCGTTGGGGTAAGGGTACTTGATGTAGTCTACAAAGGTCACGTTCTGCTTCAGAAAGACCTGGGTCAAGTATACCCGGATCCTTTTCCCATTGGAGTACCTGTAGGAAGTGATGTTGTCCACCGTGTAGGGCTCATTGAAGACCGTGTAGGGAGACTGGGAGTCGATGATCCAGTGGACGCAAAAGGGAGTTGGGAAGCGGTGGGGAAAGGACGGCGTCTGGACAATCCCGTGTGGCGCTGTCAGGAAGATGATCTTCGGGCTGTCACATTTTGACGACGTTGAATTCGCACGGTGGAAGACAAGGATCGTGACAACGACCACGAGAGCCCTCATCCTTGTCACATTGAAAACTGGAACGAGGATGACAATAGACGGACGGTTGACTTTAATGTTGCGCTGGGAGCGTCCAGTTTGTGCTGTTGACGAGATTGGAGGATGATAAATTATAAATGGACCTCAAGGCGTCATTTTGTCCATCATGTCAATGTTGTTGTTGTACAAAAGAATTAACGAGGTCGGGACTAATTGCGTAACACGAGCCTGTTTTCTCTTTGTTTTGAAGCCCCTAGCTCCCCATCATCATCAGCGTCGTCGGTCGGAGGAGTTGTCGGCTGAGGCCTTAAAAATAAAAATTCATTCATTTACTCATCGCCAATTTAATCGATTTGGCAAGACTTTGGCAAGATGATTTCATGCGCAAAAATTTAGAAGCAGAGCAAAAATTCTCGCATGATTGGACAAAAATTGATCTTGGAAGGAAAAGTGTTCTGCTGTGCTGACCTTTTCCAACTGGATCGCTGATTTTGGTTCCCACGAATCCCAGAC
>JAQIWD010001573.1:0-11904 GCA_034694825.1 Anurida granaria | reverse complement strand
TACTTATATTAGCCCCCTCTATCTCATATGTGACGGCCATGAAGATCCGCGTGACCTCTTTGGCGTGGTTCCCATGTGAGATGATTCACATGAGAAATCGTGAATAAATTGAAAGTACCCAATGACGACTCAAACATCCAACCAGGATTTTGGTGGTGGTTGCTGTGCTGGGCAGGTGGGGGAACATAAAAACCGGTTTTGTGGATAATGCTGGAGATGCAGAGATCCCTTCAGGAAGACCTAAACCCTCAGTCACTCTCTGGAGTTATGTGCAAACAGACAACACAGCACTCACCCTGACACCATTCTGAAGGGCCACTGCAATGATAACACTCTAAAGATTTATAAATACAAATTGAAAAATTACACAATCAACTAAAGTTCCTACTAAATTATATTAATTACGCACACATTCATAAACAATTACGTGGTGAATTTAAAACAACTCTTCCAAGAGAAAGTGCTTAATTATGACGATTATTGAAAGGTAAAAGTAAATTCTCAGTGGTTGAAATAGTTTACTCGATTCGGGAATAACCAAACATTTGGTAAGTTTTATAAATTCCAATTAAAATCAAATTAAATGTGCGTAACCGTGAGGGTTTAAATTTTAGCTCCGAAATTTTTTCCTCCATTTTGAATTTCTTAAATTTGAGAACGCCTGTACTTCCCATGGATTTGTAACTTTTCTTCATCGCTCTCTTTCTTTAATCCCTTTGGTCTCCGAGCGTCTATCCACTACCACCATAAACCATAAAGCCAAGCCATGGTCCACTGGAATTCATTTCCAATCTCCACAAATGCACCCTTTCATTTTAAGCCCCTTATTGTTTTCTGAGAAAATGAAGCTCTTGTTTCATGTCAAAAAGCATTTTAAAAGTTTTATGTCTATTCGCTTTGTCTGTACCACCACCCTAACCCAACACAAACCCCTTTAAACATAGCCTACTTCTCTTTGGTTTTAAAATAAAGTGTGAATTATCAATTCTATTTCTGGCTTCGGGACGTTGACTTTAAAGTATGAAGTAAAGTAACTGGTTGAAAGTTTATGCAGTTTCCCTCAAAATTGTATAACGGCAGAATGAAAACTCTCAACATTGACAACAATGAACTAATCACGCCTTGTTATCAATTCTAGGGGACGCAATCGCTGGAGTAACTTTTGTATCTGGAATTCGTTAATTTCAGCATTTTGCCATTCCGTACAACCACTGCGCATGTACCTGAATGACATAACAAGACACACAACCCTTCTTTCTCCGAATGTGAAATTGTGATGTTCGTAATTTGTTTTCAAATTGAATTTATGTGGAATCGGAGAAAGGAAGGAAACCTCAAAATTTAGAAATCCATTGTATGTGTTCCATTCCAATTTTCTCCATTGTGTCCCCTTCGTCTTCTCCTTCCTTGGCGTCTGATTGGCATTTGAAATCTTTGAATCTCATTGACTCAAGTGTTGTTTGTGATCATCAGCGAGTTCTACTGGATTTTGACATTAGAGTTCCCATTGTCACCGGGGGAACAAAACAACCTCCTCATCAATTCTTCAGACTTTTGAACAGTGTCCAATTCCAGCGTGAAGAAGACTCCATTCCGTTTGAAAAGTGATGGGGAGGCTGAGGAAGGACTAATCCAAAGATTTTAGGCTGAGACTGAGGGCTCCCTGGCTCCATTCTGGTGGCTCCTCAAGGCCTTTCCCTACATCGCAGAGTTCATTTTACTTTTCAGACAGAAGAATTGAACGGGAGAGGAACGGCCTTTCAAGTGGAAAAACTTACGGATAGGAAGGACGGAACCAACAATTTATCATTTATCATTATCAATCACAAACTGTTTGTCGTCTGAAGCACCAAAACCGAATCTTCCCTATCTAAAATCAACAGGCAGAAATTGTTTCCACGGTAAGTGAATTCTCCGGTTTTTTTTTTCGATTTTATTAGTACACCCCTCAAAATTTCAATGTCATTTTTGGCTTTCCGTATAACCAATTTAAAAGGAGTCTTGACTTTATTTTTATGCGCCCCTTCCTATCAAAATATTTTCCTGCATTTTCCATCTATCAAACGCATTCTATCTTTTGAATTGGCCCAGACACACAAATTTGCTAAACGTGTTCCAGTTTTTTTACTTCAGCATGAAATTAGGAAAGAAAAGCCCCAGTTTTCTTGCACTTAGCTTAAAATTAGCTGAGTTTGAGCTATTAAATTTTGTGTTCTTCGAAAACCCATTAAAATGGAAAGATTACTTTTACAAGTAAAAAGAGCTTTCTAAATCCTATTTTTAGGTTTTTTCTTAGCTAGAAGGGATTAAAATGTTCAGAGTTCTTAACCCTCGTCTTTCTTTTGTTACAGCCGCATAAGTGAGGCGGTGTGAATCAAAGGTGACATGAATGCCCAGAACCAAATTGGCCATTGACAAGACATGGCCACTGCCTTGAGTCAACTCCAGCAGCACCAACATCACCATTCCCAACAATTGGATTTTAATCTTCCGGTTTCATCCGCGGGTGGCGTCGCTTCATCCCCCGTCCGTTCTTGCTCTCCCACCCCATCCCCTGTTGAAAATTTCTGCAAAGAATGTGGGCTAGCGTTTGAGTCTCACACGAGCCTTGAAGTGCACCTTAGTTACCACCGTGCAAATTTACTCACTCGATGGGCAGCACAAGACCCACATAACTCCACCCCTACCGCTCCCACCACCAGTGCCAGTAGCATGGATTCCAAATTTCAGCCAAAAACTAATACCATTCAACCCTCCCCAGTACCACCACCACAAGGTCCGCTCCACATGTCACCCGTCTATTTTGACCAACATGGAGGGGAGCATGGTGGTGGACATGCCCAGTACAACACATTGCCCCCGGATTATCACAATTCAAATGGTGGTGGTGACCAGTTCCCACCATCCCACCGCCACCACCATCACATTTTCCCTCAGGATGCCCCACCGCCACAGCAGCACTACGACTCCCGTCATTCCAGAAATGATCCTGGTCCTCGGGAAAAGGAGCAGCGACCAGGGGGTGGGTCTGAAGAAATTTTGGATTTGGATTCCAACAAAGTTCACATTTACAATATGCCACCCCAACAGCAGCTCCAGTATCTCCATGCCAACAATTTCTACCGTCCGTATCTCATGACGCAACCACTTCCTTCCCCAACCAATGGGAATCATCACCCACCTCCAGGTCAACTCCAGCCACCATTCCCCCCACCACCATTTCCTCAAGATGCTCAACACTTGAATCACCACATTTACAAGTCCAATCCCTCCCCACCCCAACGTTCCCCGATGAACCAATATGAATTCACACACGGACAGCATCAGTACCCACCTCCGCCACCAGGGGATCATGGCTCCAATCCAGCCACTTACCACCAGGCCCCACCCACCTTCAGAGGGAACTTCCCACCACAAAAATTCCCGCGTGAGGTCAACTCACCGGAACCGAATTTAAATTCCTTGAATTTGATCCCCTCAGGGGTGGAAGGCGGGAAGAAAGGAAAGAAGACCAAGGTGGGACATGCCCCGCCGCCGCCGTTGAATGGGGAGGACTCCAATTCCCCAGCACCACCAAAAACCAAGGGGTGGAAAGGGGGTGAATGCAAGAGGCCCAAGACGTACAACTGCACCGCCTGCAACAAGTGGTTCACGAGCAGTGGGCATTTGAAGCGACATTATGGGACAACCCTACACAAGGTACGCGTCTCGTTCAGGAATACTCTTTAGCTTTATTTTCATTTTGTGAAGGGCCATAGGCAGGGCCCATTGTTAAAATCTCTGAGAGAATTTTTAATCCTTTGATTCCGGGAGATAGAACTGGGATTTGTTTTCATTTTAGCAGTGGGTTTATTTGATTAACTCCCCGATGTGTTTGGTTTGATTTGAAAATTCTTTTGTGGTCCACCAGAACTCCCTTCGTCAGAGAGGAGAAAATCCGGATGAGCAGCCTCCAGCAGCTTCTGGGAAAAAGAAAAAGGAAATGCAGCTGAAACGGCGGAGTTCAGGTGAGGAGGGCAATGGGTCCGGAGGGGACTCGAACAATGGGATCATCGACTCGTCTTCTCGCTCCCATCATCCCAACGCCCTGCCCAACGTCATTAAATCTGAGGATTCCAACAATGCTACGCGCAAGTCCAGCGTCGCGGACTGCCCACCGCTGTCCAGCGGCGGTCGTGGACCGCTTCCAGATTTCAGTCACCAGGGTCATCACCATGCCGCAGCTCCATCACCAACCACTCCTTCATATCCCAGTAACCCACCGACCTACCTCCATGTTTACCACAACGGACCCCAAGGCCCTCCGCCGCAACCACCGTATGGAGCTATGCCAATGGGAATGTCCCCGCATGCGCCTCAGTTCCATCCTTCTTTTGGCTATGACGCAGGGTCAGGGCTCATGACCTCTTCACCGAATGTTTACGCAGTCTCAGTCCCAACTAGTATGTACGGAGGAGGATACCCAACGACGCTGATGAGCAGCGACATCCCGGGAAGTCAGCTACCGCCTTTCGGAACTGTCCTGTCCCCCTATGACCAACAGTTTGGACACCACGGAATTACGATGAGCTCAAACGGTCCTGTTTACATCCATCAGGGCGGCCCGCCGGGTTCGCCTCCCTACGACTCTGAATCCGGAATCCATAGCAACAGTACCAGTGATGGAATTGAGCATTTAAAAAACGGGGAAAGCCCGGAAGCTGTTAGATCCGCCAGTTCTGCTTCCGGGCTTGTCTCCTCCGACGATGCTGAAATGATGTCTGAAGATGGGGATGTGGGATCTGGCTCTACTGGATTCTCCAGTGGGAATGAGTCCTCCGACCCAAGCCTCTCTCTGACCCCAAAACCCCCGACCCTGACCACTGAAGGTGGGTCACAGCTCCTAAAGTGTTCCGACTGCTCAAAAACCTTCAACCGTACTTGCTATTTGACCCAACACACAAACAGTAGTCACTCGGGAGGGAAACCGTTCAAGTGTCCCACCTGTGGGAAAAGGTTCCCAGAAGCCCCTGCTCTCTCTGACCACGTGGCAAAACATGGGGATAACAAACCGTACAAGTGTGAACTCTGTCCGAAACAATTCAACCACAAAACGGATCTCCGGCGACATCTCTGCCTCCATACTGGGGAGAAACCGTTTGTCTGTACTGTCTGCGGGAAAGGATTCATCCGGAAGGACCACATGACAAAACATTCTGAAACTCATCGCAAGGTCAAAAGTACCACAATTCTTGGATTGTGACAATTTAAGCCAACTAAGGTCTCAAGTAAGGAAACTTAATGCTCAAACACAAACAACTGAAATAGGAAATAATGATGCCATATTTATGTAATTTGGAAAACATTTAAAGTTTTCTGTTGGTTACTCCCAAAATGGTACAAGGTAGTTAAACTCGTGTACTAACTTGTAAAATCTACGCCAATATTCTGACAATGAAACGACAAAGCACTGCGCAAGTCGTGTCAACGAAAGTTCCTCTCATGTGTAATAAGCAATACACTTAAAATTAATTAATTAGATTAATAATAATTATTAAAATTACCAAATCTATTTGAATGAAAACTGTTCTTTTTAAATGCAACTCAAAGTTCCCTTTCTTTCTCCCTGGTTTTAATTTAATTTAATCCAACAGTTTATTTAAAATACTTAACCCCCGCTGTACAAAGTTGTGCAATTATCTCGTACAATTTACTAAAACGCTTCATCAACCTACTTTAACGTGATTGATAACAAGAGATGTTCCATTTAACTATGGAATTCTACAAAACCATATCAAAAAACGAGGATGATAACTTAAAATGAGCGTCTAAAAACTCATCAATTTGAAACATGAAAGTTCCTTAACTTGTGCTGCTGATAAGAATTTAGAGGAGGATATAAGGTTAATACTTATTAAAACATTTAAAAGGTGATAGATAATAGGGATATTATTGTTAAACTATATTTTGTACATACGTACCTTATTACTACCCTACATTGTTACAGCACTTAATTCTGGATTGTTAACGCCTTTTTTTGTGGCCATCTGATGTGAATCTCATCCTTTCATTTCCGTTGTCACATTCCTTGAAATCACAAATTGGATATAAGAATCGTGAGTGCCATTTCGACAGTTTTAATTTAAAAAGTTATAGTAAGAAGTGGTAAGGAAATGATAATTGGAAAATGGTGATATTATCTACTGGGTGGTTGAGGATGGGACATGACAGGTTAACAAATCGTGATTCCAAACTAATTGGTTGTCAGTTTAATTCTACCCGCGGTTGAACTCAAGAAATCGGGGATGTGGTGACATGACGCCTAACCCTCATTCTCACGCTCCATAATCTTAATTCTTGTTCTAACTTATTAAAATTGATGCTACACAAATTAGATTTTAATTTATTTCTTATTAAATTATAAATTATGCTTAACTATAACACTGTTTCAAGTTGAATTTTGAAAAAATAAAATCCTACTTTATCCAGTGGAACCACTCGTCAATGCTAAGAGGATGCATTTTGCTGGACTGTATCAATTTTAGTAGGGAATGGCTGTAGGGAATAAGGAAGGGAAGCATTCCATATTTTAAGGTTTTATCCCCATAATTACAAATGATTGTTAGCCCGTGCTAAGCATGTTCGAAATAAGAAGGGTAACATGGAATCAAAGAAAAGTGAGGTGAATGAAACCCTGTTACTAAAATCATCCCAAACACCATCCCCGGACCTTCCCCAACCTTTTCCAGATTCAAGGGTATCATCATCAAAATTGGAGAAAATATCCCACCTCCCCCAGTCATTTTCCGCCTTAAAAAGTAAAAACTTCAGTGGCGGGGTTCCTACTCAGCACTACCACAAAAAACGTTGAATTTTGAGCCAAAGAATTGGAAAATGGGTTAAAAATAGACAAGAAAAAAGTAACAGAATTTCTTGTAAAGCAAAAAGTTTTAATCAGGCTTCGCTTCATTGGATTTCTCCATCGTCATGTCTGCGTGATATTTAAAGGAACAAGGAATTGAATGCATTGTTCGACCATTGGCGCTTGGGAAGAAATGTAGGTCAGGATACAAGGGAGGACGAGCTGTTTTCTTAATTGGTACCATGTTCATTCTTCTCCAAGATTCAAGATAAAATTTCTGCTCCTATCGTTTCCAGACTGACAGCTTTAGTTTTTCAAAAAGAGGTTTCAGAAAAGTACGGCGACAGAAAAGGGTTCAAGCGTCCACTCAAAATCAAAAGAGAACAATGGAAGGCTTGATGAGGTTTCCATTATTATCAAATTCTAAGAGAATAACAAACTTCCGCTTCTTTCAAAATTTAAAATTGGTTGTGAAAAAATGGGTTTTCATGCATCCAGGCAGCCTTCCTCAGTATAAATCACTTTTTTAATTCCCTAAAAACAGTCTTGTAAAAGGGGGAAACAAATTTGGAATTTTTAATTAAAAAAAATTGTATTTCGCCTAAAAATATTAAAAAGGGGAGCAAGAGATGCAGTGGGGTGATGATTTCATTAGTGAAACTCCCCGGTAATTTACATTTTGGGTGAAAAAATAGTAAAAGTGTTCAACCCTCATAGTCATACTGTGCAGGGAACAGAGACATTGGATTTTGTCTATTGGGATGGTGAACTCCATTTTGGCTCAAAATTTTAGCTACTGTTGTGTGCACTCCTGGTAAACCCAACGTAAAGGGAGAGAATAGCACCCAAAAAGGCATCCAGAATTCTTTTGTTGTTTTCAGAGGGGGGAATGGAAGTATTACAATGGGACCGGTAGGAACACATTTCTGGGAATCCCCAATAGGAGTCGTGTAAATTTGGGTTGAGATTTTTCTACAGTTCATTCCATTCTTTTTGAACTAAAAAAATGTGAACTTGATAGAAGAAGGTGACTTAAATTGGTAAAAAAAAATTGTGGGAAGGAATTAAGTTTGGATTAAGGGACGGGGGGAATTTCCGGTTCTTCTGCATCTGGATTTTGGAGTTAAAATCCGAACGTTCTCATTCTAGTAGCCATGCCATGATGTCCTTTGTACAAAAGCAAAATTCGTGTCAAAAGTAGACAAAATCAATCCATTATTCTCCTGCTCAGAGTAAACAATGAAAATGAGAAATAAATCTTCCTATTCACCATTCATTTTTGACGTGCGTCTCCTCAAGCTTCCATCGCTCAAACCGGGGGGATTCACTTTTACTTTATTTCCGGTAGAAACGTTTTCCCACTAGATGACACATTGTCGAATGACATCAGTGATTCCCAAGTTATGAAATGTTGCTCCAGTACTTTTACTTTCCTCCCGAGAGGCGCATCTCCTCAACCCTCCACCCCCAGCTGGTGCACAAATCGTTGGAAATTTTCTTTTGAGAACGCTGCGTCAGTTTTTCAATGGAGCCAAGTTGATCTAAATTGGGATGAATGAACCCAATAATGCGCGTCTTTGCAATATTTGACGGAGGAAAGTGGGCCATGTGACCATTTTTCCCAATTTAGACTTGTAAACATTTTGCAAAGATTAAAAAACGCTGGCACATCTAAAAAATAAACAAAATTTAGTTAAATTTCTCTAGTTGCAAAGAATCAAATTTACGTGTTTTTTTTTATTAATTGCGTTGCTGGTCCAGTTTTCATCCTCCCCTGGGGTATAAAACCCACCCACTTCCTCGAAAATCTC
Organism: Anurida granaria; assembly: GCA_034694825.1. Lineage (NCBI taxonomy): Eukaryota > Metazoa > Arthropoda > Collembola > Poduromorpha > Neanuridae > Anurida > Anurida granaria. The sequence goes on along the minus strand of JAQIWD010001573.1, from coordinate 3,252 downwards.
CACCGTACCGTGCCGTGCCGTAAATTAAAATTTTCAAGAGAAAAAAAAATTTGAACAACTCTCAAAACCTTCCGTGTTGTGTGGATCGTGGATTCGTTTTACTTTACCCATTTAATTATTTTTCAGTTTTTACAGATGACGACGACTTTGTGCTCCGTCTTGAGTGTTTTGGCGCTGGTTGCCTCTGCCTCTTCCACCCCCTTGAACAAGCGTGATGCGGACGGGGCCGTTGGTAGCCTAATACCCGATAAATGGCTCGACGCCATAAACAAAGGAGTTCCAGGGCTACAAGCCCTCAACTCGCTGTTTCAAAGCGAAATTGAAAATGATACTTTGGTAAGAGGGTCCTTAATTTTAAATAGCCACATTTGCTAAAACTAAAATCTCATTCTCAAATTAACGTTTTCCGATTTTCAGAGACACTTGAATGAAACTGTGGCAAAGGATATTACGACACTAACAACAAAATTGGGACAAGTAGAAGGAAAAATTGATCAAGTTCTTCCAGTGGTCAACATACTTACTAATTTGGCTACTGATGTTAAGGTTAATCTTTTCAAACTTTCCAAAATCAAAACTGACAATTTAATTTATAATAGAATTTAAAATTCCTCCGTCTAACTTTCCAGAGAGAAATGTCCACCCGCTTTTACAAGGTGGAGGCCCGTCTTGGAGGCGTTGAATCCAAGCTGACTAGCTTGGACTCTAAAGTGACTGTCATCGATTCTAAAATTTCAGGCTTGGATTCCAAAGTAACTGGGATGGAGTCCAAAGTGACTCAGCTGGAGTCCACTGTTTCCAAAGGGCACGAATTTCTTAAAGAAAAAATTGACAAGATGGAGGCATCACTTACTGGGCTGGAGTCCACTGTTTCGAAAGGGCACGAATTTCTTAAAGAAAAAATTGACAAGGTTGAGGAATCACTAACCATTATCACTAACTGGATTAAAACGCACAACAAAACAATCTCAACGCCGCCCAACCCTGATCCGGTGACCAGCAATCATGTTCAACGGGGATAAATCCAATAATTCTGAACATTTTTTAAAAACTCTGTGCATTCGAACATTTCCTATCATTCGCCCGATCCTATCACTTAATCCGAATAATAAACGTTATCAAAAATAATAAAAGTAATAACCCAATTAAGTTTCATGTCATCTATTTCCTTTCCTCTCCTCCCAGATATTCCAAAGAGGGAAACACACTAAATAAACTAAACTAAAAATTGTTTTAATAGTTTTTATTGTTTAAAAATACGTTGAGTAAAAAAGGCGCTGAGTCATCAGTTGAGTAGATTTTATTCAAAAATTCGGCAAAAATTAATCCAAGGTTGAGTAAAAATTGAATTGACGAATATTTGAGTGAAACATGCTCCAAAGTTACTAAAAGTTACTTAACTCTGTGCGTTTCCTCTTAAATCGCATTTCAATTTTTGCCAAATTTTGAATAAAATTTACTCAAATGACTCAGCGCCTTTTTTACTCAACTTTGGGTAATTTGTAACTTAGTTTATTTAGTGTGTAAGGATCAAGAAGGAAGAAGGATACGATTGAGAACATTTTTTAGACGTTGACCTGGACAAGTGGGATTCCAGCAGTTCTCCAGGGAAAGAATCTCACATTTTTACTATCGAGGAGGATACTGAGGTAGAATGAAAAGTAGTTCCAGCCCGTGCTTCCCCGGCCTAAATCATTTCACAATTTATTTTTTTTCAAAAAAAAAAAAGAAAAAGTTGTTTTAACTTTTTAAAAACGAAAAAAATCTTTCTTATATCTGTAATAACTTTTGTTCAAACAGGTTTAAATAATGCCAAACTTATGCACAGAAAGTCCCTTCCTCTTCCCTTCTCGCTTGGTCTGTTTTGTTGTGTTAAGAACCAACGGGACTTTTGGTATCAACTTAACAAATTTAACTTCAATCTCGGTATGATGATTCCCCACTTTACTGTCAAACCCTTTCCCAAAATTCAAACGAATTCATTAACGAATCCATTCATTTTAGCGTCTATTTTGATGTGATTAGCCGAATGAGTTTGTAAATTCGTTATTCGGATTTCAATTTCCAGGATTCCAGGCAGGGAAAACACCAGGAATCCTCCCAGTTTTAATGTTTTTATCGGGGAAATTTGGTAGCAACATAAAATAATTTTGACTACATTTTAGATAGCCTTTGCTCTGTTTGAGCTTTGCGCTTCCGTTTTCTCTAAAAACAAGGCTGGATTGCATTGGTGAAGCTTAGAATGCTTGGGGACGCTTTGACTATTATTGGAGTTAATGTGCGTTAAACCGGAGCAGCAGCTGAGGGTGACTTGGACAGAATCCGATTCGGATGTTCTTTTGTCCTTGTGCTCAGATTCAATTGAAGGGAGAACCTGATGGTGGTGGAATGGGAGCCTAGCAAAGTACACAGACTGCTCCTATTACATTCTTTTCAGTTTCCGAAAAACAATAAATCACATTATGACTCCAATAAATAGTTGTAGCTGGTGAGAATGAAACAGATCCGAATTCGGCTCGGGAGGACTAATGAAAAGTTCAACCTAGCCTTCCAAGTATTTCTTTCCTTATTTATTGAGAATTTATACAAAGTTGAATTTGATACTTTTTGATTTGGACCCATTGTCCAGTAGTCCAAATGAAAAGGAGGACTGGGAACAATGGATGGGAAGAAACAGTTACAAACAGCAATTTACATTTACAATTCTCCTCCCTTTTAAGGTTCGTTTGGTGGGAATCATTCATCCGTGTCAAGTCTCCTATTCAAGTCCCCCTTGGATATATCCAGGGAGAATGAGTCAATGAACCGAATCCATTCCCGGTTCCTTTTGGACACTCTCAGCGTATACCGGGAAGACATAAATATTCCCCTCCTGAATTCTACTGAATAAACGAAGGGATTAGATTGAGGAGTTTTATTCCTTCCTACGAATGTATTCCTTCCGTTTCATTGACTCGGATTAGAACCAAAGGCTTCACTTGGAATAAAATTATCCAATTCTCCTCAATTCAATATTCAGGGCAAGTCTACTTTTCCGCATCTCCGTTCCTCCCTTCAAAAATTCAGCTTAAATTGGAAGCTTATTTTGCAAACATCACCACAACAAAATCCTAGCGGGGTGTCTTCTTTGTCTTGTTTTCAAAACTTAGGATAAAAGCCACAATTTTTTAGAAATCTTTTTCCAAAACTTTTCCAAGCGTCTTATGTCTTTGGATTAAAATTTGAAGATTCCCTCCGCGGATTCTAGTAAAA
>JAQIWD010001572.1:0-11904 GCA_034694825.1 Anurida granaria | reverse complement strand
AATTTAATGATAATGAAATTTAATGTAGAAATGCCCCGAAGGCGAAGGTGGTGACGAGGTTCTTTGGAAGTTAAAAAGGACAAAGGAGGAGGAAAAGAAAAAGAAAAGGAGGGAGGAGAAGATCATGTTTTTGCATCATAAAATTCCATAGTTGCAGTTTAGAATTTGACATTTGAAGAGTTGAAGGACGTGGACGTGAACCAACTTGTTGACAACAAAAGGAATCATTCCCAATCCATACCCAACGGACAAGTCACCACTTGTCAAGGCCAATTCTCATATTTACATACTCCATTAATCAAGCAATTCGTATCCGGTCTCTGAGACATCCATCACCCCATTGCATATGGTGATAATCTACTCCGGCATTTTCTTGTAAGTAAGCCTTTCTAACCTTATGCGTTGCTTGCAAGCAGCAGAACAGAACAGTAATTAGATTTTAGAAGCAGCAGTACTCAGTACCAGCGCCAGTATTAAAAATGTATTTGAATCGATTATTGAGTTCATAGAGACTCATCATGCCATCATGGGATCTAAGCAGGGCAAGCCTAACAAATGCTGGCTAAGCATAATTTCCTGTATTACTCACATAAACCATGGCAAACTAAGATATAGGAGTATACTAATTTGCCGTGTATAAGACGCAACACCTTATCTACACATTTCGATTTCAAATCCATCAGCAGTAGCAAGTGATCATTGGTCGGTGCCGTAGAGGTTGGATGATTCATGTCCTTGAGGTTTCTACTGGGGTCATTCAGAAGGGACGTCCACTGGATTGGGCATTCTTTGGATCCCCTCCCCCCTCTTCGTCCACTTTTTAACATAGCCTAGGAGATAGGCCAATTCTCCTTCGGCCAGACCCCCTACCCCTGCGGACGTCCTTCTTGAATGCTCCCAAGGTTAAATGCACTTTAAGTTCTTTGTCCTTTTGAGTTTCTGCTGTTTGTTGTTCAGACCAAGTTGAGTTTCTAAGCAAGTGATAAGTAGTACTTGACTTTGGGTAAGCGCAGTTTTACCCTTTGGGTCCGGCTTGGGCAGCCAGTGAGCTAGTGATTCGATAAGCCTTGAATTTGGGCTTTATTACATTGAAAACACTAGAGATAAATTCTGTTGTTCACTGATATATATATTGTGGTTTATAGAACTGCGAGAAGTACCAGAGTCTTCAGTTCCTATCTTCCTATTGTTGTGGGAAGGACACTTTTTTCATTAGGTGTCAGCCGTCCATTCCTTCGATCCTGCACCATGACGAGTCTACGCCTTCCATGTAAACTCAGCGCCGTTGATAACGTTGAGAGTACGAAATTCGGGACCGTTGTTGTGGTTGCTCCCACATTGGAACATGTCAACCATGCGGCCAAGTCATATTTCCAACTTCTTTCTGCTCACGCCAAGGTAAGACTTTGAATAAATGAGTTAGTTAAGTATAACTTAAATGATTAGTTTCAAACTTTAATTAATTTAATTTAATTGCTATTCACAGGCTGACAAAAGTGTAGAGGAAGAAGGGACTGTCGTTCCATTGAATGCCGGCTCACTTACACGCCTGGTTTATGCACCCGTCCATCATGAGAAGGAATATGATGATGCTCGATCTTATGCTGACGCTGCAGCCAAAGGAATTAAACGGTAATGAATGGCTCATCAATTCGTCTACAGAAAGACCACAGATGCTGAAAGCTTAATTCACCTCCTGTTTTCTGAATTTCGTAGAGCGATCAGTGCCGGCGCAACTGATGCCTTGTTGGTGGTGGTTCCAGATAAAAAGTTTCCAAACGCCGCTTTGGTTTCACTTCTTGGAGCATTCGAAGCCCTCTACCTGCCAATTCAAATCCGGGAAGCCGTTCCAGCAAAAGCACAGAAGCTTACCGAACTTGGACTATTTGTGCACGGTCATAATGCTGCTGAAATTTGTAACATTGCAACTGGATTGGAGAGTGGAAGGTGAATATTTTGTAATAAAATTGGCAGTATCCACTTTATTTACCATTATGACTTAATGAATTTCTATTTTATTAGATTTGTTGCCCGAGACTTGGGTGGTGGGGATCCAGAGCGAATGGCTGCTCCAAAATTTGCAGCGTATGTCAAGGACTTGTTCCATAACACCAAAGTTTCTGTGGAAATCATTGATGATGTGAAAGTTTTTGAGAAGGAATACCCAATGTTTGCTGCGGTTAACCGAGCAGCCAATGGTAGAGACCCGACACTTCGATTGATGATAATTTATGTATTAATTTACATTAAGATTTCCAATTCTTTGGTTTAAAGTTGTGGAAAGACATCGTGGAAGGATCATTTTCTTGAGGTATACGGGCGAAGGAACAATCACCAAGACCTTGTTGCCAGTCGGAAAAGGGATCACTTATGACACCGGTGGAGCTGATGTGAAGGTATTATTTCTTTGACAAAATTTCGGAATTTAAATAGTCAATGAATTTTAGCTTTTGACATAATTTTAAATTTCCGATAGGCCGGAGGGATCATGGCCGGTATGTCTCGAGACAAATGTGGAGCTTCAAATGTTGTTGGATTCTTCCAAGTATAAAAATACCTCTCATTACCAGACAAGATTTTGTTTCTTTTATAGAGGCCAATTCATTTTTTTTTAAACTTTGCCAACGTTACAGACGCTGGTTCATTTTGCTCCAAAAGATGTTAAGGCAATTGGTGCTCTCGCAGTTTGCCGCAACTCTATTGGAGAAGAATGCTACGGTAAGAATTTGTAATTTCAAGTAAAACTTTATTGAAAATTGTTATTCTTACGAAACAACCAATCGGTTTTTCAGTTGCTGATGAAATCATCACCAGTAGGGCAGGAGTACGAATGCGCATTGGGAATACTGATGCCGAAGGACGAATGGCCATGACTGATTTGTTGTGCAAGGTAGAATTGATGCTTTATCTAACACAATATAACAGATACATGCATTTGTTTGTTTCTAGGTGAAAGAATTGGCCTTAAATGAAGTAAATCCTCATCTGATGACCATCGGTGAGGTTTCGTTTGAATTTAAGCCTTGGTCACGTCAAATCTCCACTTGAATTTTTCTTAACAAATTCTTATTCTTCAGCAACATTGACTGGACATGTTTGCCTTGCGATGGGTTCCTACACCGCCATCATGGACAATGGACCAGCTAAGGCTGCTAGATCCGCACACATTCTGCAGGAGGTAGGAGAGACTTTGGGCGATATGATTGAAGTCAGCACAATCCGTCGTGAAGATTACAAGTTTGTCAAATGTAATAACGATACACCAAAATAATTTTGGCTTGATTCTGGATTAACACTTCAGCTTAACTTCGTAAAATTATTTTGTTAGGTCCAAACGATGCCGACGCTGATCTGTTGCAATGCAATAATAAGGGTTCATCCCAAACTCCACGCGGTCATCAATTCCCAGCAGCTTTCATGATTTTGGCATCTGGATTGGATAAGGTAATGTCACTGCTTTCACTGACTCATTGTTTACCCTTTTACCCACTCCTAAAGGTTGTTGACGCTGACACCTAAATTTTAGAATCTAGACTCGTCACTCCCACATCCCCATTTCTTTTACCATACATTTATATATTCATTCATGGTTTTTATTTGTTGCGTTATTTACATAACTGTTAACTCATTAAATTTGATTCTTGATTCCCAGCACGGATTGAACAGCGAGAAGCCATTGAAGTACAGCCATATTGACATCGCTGGATCAAGTGGACATCGTAAGCTTATTTTCTTAAAAAACAATTCTTCCCCAACTCTTAGTTTAATTTTGTTTTCCAGTTCCGGACACACCGACTGGAGCACCCATTTTGGCCTTGGCTGGATACGCTTACGGAGACCTTCTTAACTTCCACTAAAAACATCCAAGTAGGGACCAATTTACTATCTAAGTTCATTTCCTGTTATTTAAAAAATTTAAAACTATTGGGAATTCAATCAAAATTCCAATTGGAATTAAATCTGATCAAGCATTATATACCATGAAGGGAGCGTAGATTTTTGGCCGTTGAATCAGTTGGATTTAATGAGAAAGAAGTTAAGTGGTGTGACAGGTTAAAGTGGAAAGAATTGACACTTGGGAGTTGGTGATTAGTTTGTGAATTACAAATTAAAATTTTAAAGTTTATGTCCGAAAGAAAGAGGAGGGTAATGAGGATTCTTCCTTTGTAATCTCTGACGGTGGACTGAGGAGGAGGTGATGGTCTTGCATGCATAAAAAACTTGACAGAATATGGGTCGAGGTGTGAATGACTCCGTGCAAAAGAGCTTCAAAGGCACTTCCGCAGTGTTTACAACACGGATTAACCTCCGAGAGACAACAGAGTTATCCAACCACACAAGACACAAATTCCTTTGTTGAGTTTCTCTCCTGTAAACAATTACAACACAAAAAACAAATAGCAAATCCACCCCAATTTCTAAATACAGGTGAATCATCATTTTCCCATAATTTTGCAGCAGCTACATACCATGCATCTAATTTAGCACTGAAAGTGAAGCGTCTCTTTTATCAAAATTAAAAAGGCGTGGGCCTAACTTTCAACTGACTGAAAAGTGAGAAAAACGACGTTTCAGGAAGAAGTTCTGCTTTTCCTGTTTTGAAACTTAGGTATTGCCGGAAAGAGAAAGTGCCGGGGTGGGAGGGGAAGCGATGGAGAAAGTTAAAAGAAAAAGGGAAGATGCTTGGAAGTTGAATCTGTTGATGTGACTGAATGATCCCCAGTATCCCTTCCTCCAATCTCTACACTACAGTCCACTGATAATTATAAATTATGCTTGAATGTTCATCTTGTGGGAACTCGAGTTCCCAACCAGTCATTGAACCCTTTAGCCTGAGAGATCTCTTCATCTTGATATCGGACGGAAGAATAATGGAAACAGTGGAGATTTCATCATCGGGGTTCCCCCACCTTGCCATTGATTCTGTTTTTAAACTGCACTACCTCATCAAAACTTGCATTGCATCCCTTTCACCTTCTGCCCCTTTTCTTTACTTCCTCTTTAAGGGATGATCCGAATGAAGTGGAATCTCGAGATGTGATCTGTTGCCCAGGTGAATCCTCTTCATCATCATCATCTTTGCCCCATGTATGGAAGGCGGAAGACTTTTCCATCCTCCGGCCGGGTGGTATGGGGTAGAGGTTATCCCGTTATGTCTCGAAGCATTGACTTTCGTTGTCCCATTTTAAAATTATTAAACATGGATCATAAAGTGGATTCTATGAGGCTGAACCTCAAGTCAGCCCCCTTGAACATAGAATAGTCAGCCTAGCTTCCTTTGGTATGTTGGGAAGCCGGAACAAGCTTGGATGGGAGTGGATTGGATAACGGTGACAGAAGGTGAAAGGCCTTTGGATTAATTTATTCCAAAAATACAGTCACGTGAAAGTATTAAAAGAGTCCATGGCTTACTCTGATTCCTGGGCCTTAACGGGCCCAGGACTTGTGCTTTAGTTTCTAAATTAGTTAAACCGTTGAAATTCCCTTATTTTTAGAATTTAAAGTAAGTGGACCCCTGGGAATAATCTGAAATGTCTTGAGCAAGTACCGTAAGCTTGTTTTTCCTTTCCGCGAGGTCAACACCCTCCATGTATCTTGACCATCTCATTTGTTTTCTCCCTTCTTGACTTACCTTTCGTCCTCTGATTCTGGCTGGCCGAGGGATAAGGAAGCTGTCAAGGAAGAAAGGGATAACATGTAACTTACTGTTATCTTCCCTCTACGACTGTGGTGGGTACTCAAGAGGGTATTCCTCGCATTATGCAACAGGTTGTCATTCTGCAAACAAAAGTTTGCGTCCTTCCGTGTATGGTCTTAACCACCCTGCATCCCTGCCTATTGATCCAAAAAAATTTAATGAAAGTGCACTAGTTTCAGGCATTCAGCGATTGACGCAGAATGAAGCTGTGATACGGGTCATAAAACCTATTTCGCCTAGAGCATTACTATTAATGTCACCGGCCAGACAACCCTGAAAATGCTTCCAGTGCCCTTGGATTAAAATTTGGACGCCCCTGCCCTTCGCCGTGACCTTTCCCAAATCTATCCACAAATTACATTGTGAAAGAGCAAGAAATTATTTCTCGTTGAAATGAAAATGAGCGTCATTGTCCCTGATTAACGGTAAACTTTAAATCAAAACGTGAAATCAGAACTTGGTTCCCGTATTACCTTATCCGGAAAAAGTAAAACCACCGCTTGTGTTGCTATTTTTATCCAATGGGACCGAAATTTAAAAATAAGTTGATAGTTTTTTCACTTTCACGCTCAAGGAATTGGTCAAGCTGAGGCTTGATTGCAGGTAGTTAAATTGCATTGGGACTTAAGGGTCCTTCTTATCCCAAGTCCCTTTCACTCTCTGCCTGTCACTTTTCATTTTTGAGTTGCTAAAAGTATTGTCACAACTCTACAACTGGTCACTGAAGGGCCGTATACCACTTTTATTACAAAGAACAAAGATTTTGGGATGTCGCGTCTTTCCTTCAGAAAGGGTTTTCTTTCATGTCCAGAATAAAATTAGAAATATTCAATTTATGCATGTCTGTCTGACCTGGACCTTCTTTACGCTTCAGGTCACAAAGCCTTTTAAGCCAAAGACACAAAAGGGCATCAAAAACTGCAGTTCCCGCCACATACATGCCCCACCAGGGCTCGGGACTTAAGTACTTTATTCACAAAGTTCGTGCGATTTCTTTTATGCTCAGTGAAACTATAACTGTCCTCCCGTCTTCAGTCTTGTCCTTCCACAACAGTTCTGTTCCGAGACCATGGCCAAGGGCCCGTCCTGCCTGGGACGAATTTACAGTCATTTGGCTTTTGAGGATTTGAATATAAAGGATGCTGGGAGACTTAGTTTGAAACGGCTTCATCCAGGAGCCTTCCGGGTCCTAGCCGTGGTGGGGAAGAACTAAAAATGTGGGTTCTATCTTCAGTTATCCTTGAACTTCTTGTAACTACTCGGAATCAGAATTTTATTAAGGAGGGTTCCTACTAATGATAGTGATGACAGGAGCTGGATTAATTTAAGGATCATTTTTGTCTATATTTCTATTCGGGATCTCGTGGAGCCGGTTATTCGGAGCAAAAGAAGTCGAGAAGGGCGGCAGGGGTAAGGTCCAGAACAATCAAGTAACTGGGCCCTACCTTTTGTCTCTGCCTCTCAAGTCCTTGATTACTATGCGTAACTGCCATTAGTTCTCCCAAGAGTCCAAGGAAAGGGGGTCTACTTGATATTCATAAAACGAGATCAAAAGTACGGAGAAAACAAGTTCCAGGTTCAAGTTTTATGAAACAAAAAAAGTTGAAGAAAAATAATAAAGGACCCAGGAAGATAAGGAGAGGGGGATGGAATTAATGAGAACAGGCCAAAGGAGATCCCTTGTTCTTCTAACCCTTTTTCCATTCTTCCTGAATTTGAATGAAGCGGAGACTCAACAATGATAGAGTTACGCAAGTTAAACGAATCCCGTTGCCTTTTGGTCTTTCCGAAGGCACCACACCCCCTTCCAGCAGAATCACCACATCTGAAACTGAAGATGAAATCCCGGACTACCCAAACCACTTCCTATCTCCTTCACTCAGTTTCTTTTCCAGCATCCCAAATCTTACCTGATTGATTAAAAATTACTCGTTCCTAGTACTTGGGTTTGTTTATGTGGGCGTGGGAGATCTCAACCCGAGTCAATAATCGTCTCATTCCCCCCTTCCTGAAGATTTCTGGCTGAATTGGCAATAGAGTGGTAGGGGGATGATGTTGTAATAATGCGAATTGTTAAGAAGGAGGGATGAGGGTGGATCATCATCACCTCTTACCTTTTTACCTTCTTCGGGCTTCCTCTGTTGATATTTTTTATGAGCAACCATATGCATAATGCAAATCTTACCAATTTTGCTCCTTTGTGAATGACCTCTTCACTCTTTTTCTCGTTTACACAAGTTTTTCACGCGTTTTCCCTTGAAGATCTCTTCATTGTCTACCGGGAGGAAGAGGACGGATTCATCCCCATTGCGGAAGCCACCCCACCCATTTGGAGGTGTAATTTAACAAGGGGATTCAATTGGGGTGGTGGTTGTGTGTGTCCCCTCGAAGAAAGCGGAAGTGCTCCACTTACGTCTGCCCAGTGGTGGTGGTCCTGGTGGTGGGGCCAGGGTAGGTGAGACCTTGGAGAGTACTGGCAATTCTTCCCGCAGCATCACCTTGAATCAGAACTTCAAGGAGCTCATCATGGGGAGAAAGAAGGGGGAAAATACTTTCTGTGAAAAGTTTCATTGAATTCCTTCATCGAACACCCTCTGCCTTCCCAACTGCTTTGGGTGCAGAGGGGTGGTGGATCCCGGGTGGACTTGGGAATTAGTCTTTTGAATTTATTTTGACCACTACGCTCCATGGAGAAAACTAAGACGCTTTTACCGTCCGGACGTCAGTTTCCCATGAAACTTTCAACAGTAGACTACTAAGGACCACTACCCCAGAACAACAACCTATCCCGAGCTTCCTACTTGAAGAAAACTTGGAAGGTTGGGAGAGAGGAAAGGAGATCCCATCAAGATCCGTCCACAGTCCCATCATCATCCCTCCAGGAGAGACGCAACTACAGCACCCGTCCAGCTCCTGTTGGCACAATTACCCTTCCGACACCTCCATCACTCCTAATTAATCAATTACTCTCAGACAATGGATTCCGTCAAGACGCTCGATCCCACCGGCCTCTACTGAGAACCGGACTTCCGGAAGATTCTTATAAGACTAGTTCTAATAAGATTCTTAGGACAATAAGAGGGAAGCGTCTTTTTCCTACTTCTCCATAACCCGGAAGCGCCTACTCGCAGATCACTTTCTCCTCTCGGGCCTCCTCCATCAATCCTGACCATCAACCTTGTCAAGATGGACCCACCACAAAAACTTGATCCAACTGGCCTTTATTGAAATTTGAATTCGGAAGCTTACATGCGGATTTCCAAACAAGAACAGGACAAGAAGATTTCCTCTCCATCATCTCTCACCACCACCACTCTGATCATCAATTTCCAACAGATTTCAATCAAAGTCAACTAAACATCAAAATCCAACATGAACTCAGATCAGGAGGAACATTGTAGCAATAGCAGGAATCTCCTTCACGAGGATCGGGTAAGTCCAATTTAATTTATTTAGTTTCCAATTAAGTTTCGAAATTGGTTAAATGGTGACACCTTGTGCGTCATTTGGCGACATAGAAACATATATTTTAGTCCATTGTCCTCAGGATAGTGCGCAGTGAGACAAGTTCACATTCGCCATTCCGGTTAAATCCTCTTTCATTTAATGCATTCACTAATAATTAGGTTTAGGAAAGAGTGACACCTTGGTTCACTTTCTTTTCTTAATATAACTCCCAGAGGTGACGGAGACAAAAGGAAAATTAAGAATAGAAATCAAATCCAGGCGGGGGGGATATTCCATTCAATAAGGCAAATGCACCCAGTATTTGCTCGCTCAACTCTTTATCAATGCCGGAAGTTTGCTTCCCAAATAAGTCCAGATAGATTAGGAGAAAACGAATAGAAATGGAAGGCAGGTGAGGTCCTATGAAGGAAGCGTCCATTCGAGTGTCCGTAGGAAAGTGTCAACAATGGCCTCACTAAATTTGCCATTTCAATTCTTCCGGGTTGCGCCCATCCATCGCCACTGTAAGCTCCATTTTCAGCCAATTCAGCATTTGGAATCAATTTACAATTTGTGGAGTTGGGAATAATTGGAGCTCTCTGACTCAGCAGGGGTACGTGAGGTGTCTCTGTCCCTTTTTAGAAGACGAGGTCGAATTTGCATGGGAATTATGTCACATTAACCCAATTTTGAGTACGTAGTAGGAAGTGCCAAATTTACGAGTCGGGCAAATTTGAGAAGTGGATCAGAGTTTTAGTTCCAGCATAATTTGATGACATGACATGAGAACTCCCTGATTTTCCCACACCAATCCCAACTCGGCCAAAGTGCAAGGACCAGACTGGACGGGAAATGATCCTTTTGTTATGGTTAAAATCTTCTCTTGTCTTGTCTTGATCCGTCTGGCAAGGACTCATTAAATGTGCTAACGAGTTCAATTACACCATTTTATTAGCTCGAGTAAATTTAGGACGCTTTAGATTCGTTTATGAGACAATTTAACAAAAAAGGAGATATGGACCCCTGTTTCAAGTGTCGTTGCTTGGGCTTTGAGTGTTGACCTTTGCAGAAAATCTTACCTAAGTTTTATTAGTTGATATTTTTGGGCTCATCTTTTATATTCTACCCCCCCCCCCCTTCCCTACCAAAGGACGTTCCCGTTTTAGAACCTTTGCAGGAGGGGGGGGGGGGGGGTCCGAGCGTTTTCAAGAGGGATGAACAGGAGCAGAATTTTTGACGATTTTAGTAATTTTGAATGAAGTTGGTCCGCCGAGTGACCATGATCGATGAATAAGGGGCAAATCTTCTATTGTTATGTCATAACATCTTCATTGCATCTCCCCCCGTAGTCCTAAAGGCCTAGGTCACTCATTATTACGAGCCTTGTCAAGAATAGGCTCCCCAAAATATTAGCTCTCAATTTTATATCCTTCTTTTCCCGAACTTCTTTTCAAATACTTTTGCCCAAAACCTCCAGACGGTTGACAGGGCAACAGGTAGGTATCTTTTTGCATTCTTTTCCCCTCTTGCCCAGAGGTTCCTGGGGGATGAAAATGAGCCAAAGCTAAATATACACTTGAAGAGTCCGTATTATGGTCATTAGGACTCCATAATGGTTACTTAACGCCAAAGTCTAAGTCTCAATTCCCTTCGGAGGGACACAAGGGCAGGCGGACCTCCACTTCCAGGTAACCTTGGAAAAATTGAAAGGAAAAGTGATCATCTTCCGAAACGCATCTCTCATCCATCGTCTGCCGGGAGAAATTGCTCTTCTATTTTCAACTAAAAGACCAAAAGGTTTCCTGATTTCAGGAAAAACAGTGCGGGGGAAATGATTACTAATTTCACGGTTGCCAAGTCCCCACTAAACGTCTCCTTAACTTCGAAACGACCTTTCCCAATAATTCCCCTCAACTGGCGGACAATCCCAGTCCGACTGAGTGAATCCAAAAATATGAGAAAGTGAATAGTAATTTTTTAACAAAATTTGTAAAGGGTTAAAAATCCTTTGAATTTCCGACACCTTGAATTTGAAATTTCTTTAGAATTCACTACTATTTAGAAGAAATTAAAAAAATTGGGAAGACCTTGCCCCTGTCCACGTGCGAGTTTCCTTTGAGTATAAAAATGGGGATGATTCTGATGATAATAATGATAAAGGTCCCCTTAGAACCAACAACTCAATCTACCCGACACATGAATCAACACCGAAAAAATCTTGTTCTAAAAACTTTTTTTTATTCCGCCCAAAACTTTTTCTTAAACTTATTTTTTGTGGGTGAAAAAATCGGGAAGGGTCACAATAATGCCGGAAGTGGATTTTTACATTAAACCCTTTTCCAATGGGGAGACTTTTTATATTCTGAGCGTCTCATCCTTCATTCAAATTATTCTTGAGGGCTCTGTGGGACACTTTATCCTTCCGCGAAGATTTCAAGAAGAATCTCAGTCTGTGAGACTCAAGGGAAAAAAACGTTTTTGAAAAAATGTAATTTTTTGTACAAGTTCTTAAGAAATTCTTTCTTCTTCTTGATAATTCTTAAAAGATTCATATCAAATCCTCAAAGAAAGTTTTTTTGGGTTTCATCATTTGATATCAGAAGGAACTCTCATTTCATATTTTTTACGCCACACCTGATGATGAGGTCGGGTAATATCCGCCATTTTTTCCTTTCTTGGCATCTGGGTCAAAATCATATCAGAGAGGTCAGTAGGATCATGAAAGTGCGGATTCTTTCTAATTTATTACCATTCAATAA
>JAQIWD010001571.1:0-11908 GCA_034694825.1 Anurida granaria | reverse complement strand
TCTTCATCCACAAGTGAGTTACGAATACGAATCTTTCCTTCTTTTACCCTTCCGGGCGACTGCCATTTTGAAGCCTCATGAATCCTGTTGAATAATTTCTGATTCCCTTTCTCCATGGCTCTTCCTTAGGTTCATTTTATGCTGCTGAAATTGTGTTGGCTCTTGAATACCTCCATAGAAAATCAATCGTCTACCGCGATCTCAAGCCAGAAAACCTTTTACTCGATAGGCAAGGGCATCTCAAGTTGACGGACTTTGGATTCGCAAAAGAAATTTCAGACAGGTGGGTAGACATGGGAAAAACCTGTTGGTTGAAGGAATAATTCATAAGGGATACTCACGAAATTTATATATTTCTTTAGAACTCATACAATTTGTGGAACTGTCCAATACCTATCACCAGAATTACTTCTGAATCTGGGTCAGACAACTGCGGTGGACTGGTGGGCACTTGGTGTCCTCATTTTTGAAATGTTGGTCGGATTTGCCCCTTTTTATGATGACGACTCTTCCCTGCCTAATCCATTGTCCAAATATGAGAAAATCATAAAAGCGGCCGTAGAATGGCCTTCGAATGTCTCAATTGACCCCAGGGCAAAAGACATTGTCAGGAGGCTACTCGTAGTGGACGCTTCCGAACGCCTTGGAAACCTCGCTGTAAATACAAATTCAAATTATTTCAAACTCGTGAAATTCTTGATGCTAAATTCTTGTTTTTTTTTTTTTAAATTTACAGAATCAGGCAGAAGATATTAAGGAGCACATTTGGTTTGAAGATTACGACTGGACGGATGTCTATGAGAAGCGACTGCGCGTAAGTACTCCCATATTGCAATAGTATGTAACATTTGTGAAATGCAAAATTATATCTGATGATTTAAATTACAGGCCCCTATCATTCCCAAGGTGGCATCTGACGGGGACACAAATAATTTTGAAGAATATTCCGACACTTGGCATATGCGGAGGGTATCGGAGGCAGAGCAAGATATTTTCTCTGATTTCTAATGTTAGCAACAATTCACACCGAATGCTCACAGAAATCGTGGGTCTTGGCATTCGCGTTCAGTACAATTCCCAAGCACAAGACGAACCATCCTAACATATAACTTTGTGATACGTGTAAAGCTTAGTTTTTGTTATTTATCAAATGATGTCACTTCTACTACTAATTTATGTTTTCTGATTTGAGGAATTTATCTCTTAAGAGTATGTTGTTTTATCCTTATTCTTATTCATGGAATTCTTACAGAAAATACAAGCTCTTTCTTGAAGTTATAATTAGCTAATAGTTTATCAGTTTATATTGATTGTGGTAATACTTCTTGAATTTATTTCCAATTTAAAAGAGAAATTTCACAAGAAAGAGTCCATTGTTAATAAGCGATGATTTAAGTGGCGTCAACTGATTCGTTTGTCATTGGTACACACATATGTTGGCCACAGGAAATTTGATAGATATGAAATATACTCAGATGACGGGTACCATAGTGTTTACCTCAGGCGAGAAAATGACCACCGTTTACGACAATTGGTGATTGCCTCATATATTACCAACTCCACGCAAAATGGTTTTACTTCTGGTACCAAAAAGATATAATGTTTCATATTCAATATCTCCAGAATTTGCACATTGCTTGCTTGGAAATTTCCATTATAATAATGGGATATTGATACTTCTAGCGTGCAAAATGATGGAGTTAAATATATTTTTTTTTTATATGTAATTAAATATCATTTTTAGCATATTGCCTAATGCTTATTCACCTTCTTATCCTAAAGCTTCCTCTGTCCACAACTTAAAACAACTAGATTTAACAAAAAGCCTACTTAATCTACATAACTGGAAATTAAACACCCAGGTTTTTAGTGATTAGCTACAAAAGAAGTTATTTTCAATCAGTTTGCTTGAAATCAAAAAAATAAGACTTCTGGGTAAATATTTATTGGGACTTTATTCAATTGGGTGTCAGTTGCCGTTGCACCACTTACTGCAGTACAAAGGGACCGCCACATCCAAGTCGCGTAAGAATTCGGAGAAACGCATGGTCGGTTGGATTATTCATAGCTCTGTAAGTGGACTAGGAGCTATAGAGAGGACTCTACTGATTGAATCAATACATAGAAATAAATGTTGAAAATCAGTAGCAACTGTGTAGACAACCACGGACAGAATGGAGATAACTGATTGGTAGGATGAGGGAGATGAAACTGATAATCTTGAGAAGAGAGATGAGAACAAGGAAAACCCATTGAACACTCCTTGAAATCTACAATTAGTTGTCATCACTCACTTTGTTTCCAAGATTCAACTCTTTCTCCATTAATTTGATAAAGTTTAGGCTAAGCCTCGTCGAGAAGCAGACCCAAAATTCAAGTCTTCCCATTTTAATGAATCTAAACATCTTACACGAGCTCAGCTCAAAGAGAGTTGCTTGTTGATTTTTATTCTCGCTCATATTAAGTTTACATTCAGATTCAATTTCACTTAAATTATGTTACAACTAAAATTCCTTGTTACTCCGAACCATTACTAAATCCAAATTATGTTGTAATCATTTTTCTAAAATTGTTTCTTATTGCTTAATTCGTGATAATCATGAGACCCGTGCCAGATACACTTCAACTAAGGTATAAGATTTAAATTATGCAGACTTATCAAATTACTAGAAACTTAAACTTTGCGAATCAGTTTCCAAAAAAACTTATGTTTAAAACATGTTCGGTAAAATGAATGAATTATTAGCTAATTCACTGTTCTTCCTCATCCTCCGAGCTCATCAGTTCTCTCCTTTTACGCTTTTGGTGGAATGGCTGGCCTTCAGCACATACACTGTGCTTACCTGCTAAACGCTTACTTGAAAAAGCACGGTTACAGGTATCACAAAAATGAATCGCTGGATGTTTCTCAAATGTCTTTGTTTTGTACTCTCGGTATTTGCAGTTCACATGATGTATAGCCCAACTTGGTTTGAATTTCGACTCCATACCACAGCCATGTTTGCAAACTCTAGCAGTCGTACTTGTGTGTTGCGTGCTTCCGTGTAACATGGTTGCTGTAAACCAAAAAATAAAAAAATAAAATTTAAATAAATAAAATGTATATTTTCTTCATATGTACAGGGTGCCAAATATGTATTTTCCCTCCTTCGTGTAGGCTAAACCAGTAAACGGGAAGATCCGAGTAATGCGGCGTAGTTTAGCGTATGCCAAATCTAGACAGTGGAAGTTTAAACACAATTTGTTATTGCGCATGTGCGAATGACAGCAGTTTCCGCAAATATCGCAAAAATTGGGCAAATGCTTCTCCTGAAAACATTTTCGATGCTAGATCCTGCAGAGTAATCTGTTTTCAGCTCTGCTATTGCTATCACATTGCGAATATATGATAGGTTAAAGCATCGAACTGTCATGGTAACATTCAAAAAAGGCGTCTAGTGCATCGAAAGTAAATAAACTTAACAGTTCGCTCGGATAAAGTTCAAGATATTTCATACGACTTGATTTTATTCTCAGATTTCTAAAATCATTTGATATTTGGACAGCCATATCTCCACCAAAAACACGAATTCAACGTAGAATACAGAGCATCGATAAGCATCTAGGATTGACGTATCCCGAAAAACTTTTTAAACGTTTGCTATGGGAATTAATGGATAATTTGAATATCTTGAATTCTTGAAACTGCTAGCTTTCGCGCATGCGCAATAAAAAAAATTGGTTTAAAACTTCCGTAGACTAGTTTTGATTCAAGCTTTCTCGGCTTTTTTGTGTGTACTGGATCAGCCTACACAACGGGGGACAATATATATTTTGCATCCTTTATATTTAGAACACGAATGCGCTGGGAGATGGCAAGTATACCATATTGTGCCTTCGAATGCGCGTTATGTAGATTCAAATGGAAAAAATAAACATTAAATCGAGTTTATATTGATATTTTTTATAATATTGAAATTAGGTCATTATGTTCAGTGATTTTGGTATATTGTGAAAAGAAAATAATCATGGATAGTCGTATTAGTCTCACTGCCAGCCTAAGTTAAAACTGTACAATATATTACTTACTTGTACGACCGGATACTCGGAAACATTTGTGGACATCCCTCAAATGGGCATTTAAAATGTCTATCAATTGGCGTTTTTTTTCTAAACAAATTAATATCAGAATACAAAAATGATAATCAGCGCCAGATATAATGAATAGTGAAGTATTGTTTCATATACCTTGACAACATTAGCAACATCTTCACCATCGCCATCTGGTATGATATCTGGTATTTGAGGACAGGATGTGAGTGTCACGTCTGATTCAGACTCCGAAATATGACTAACGGAGCTATGCGATAGGCGTAAACGTTTTCTGCCAGAAGAGCCTGACGAGGAAATTGATGAAAATGTTGAATCCACAATTGATGACGTACTTTCTACTTGCAGTCTTTGGACGGGGAGCCGTCGAACAGGTCGAGGAGGCGGACAAGGTTCATCAATCAATACATGTCCATTCTGTAAAATTAAGAACAATTAATCAGCAATTAATCGCCCGTGCGCTTCTGAACTAATGAAGGATTCTTTGATTGTTTGTTATAACTCTAGCGTTTCAAAATCGAGTTGTATGTGCGGCGGGAATCTAAATAGCGACTTTAGACTAAAGGAAGTCACTTGCAATTTGTATGTCAGTTTTTTTTGAAGAATGACAATACCCACACTATAAGCTACACTTTGGCGTGTAAAATATATGACTATGGGACTACTAACAGGATACGGTTAACTTCAACATATAGAGGTCAGTGTGAGAATTTGGAGTCATTTGGTTAAATGTTTACGGAATTAATTTACATCCCAGATGGAAAGTATTGAGTCTATTTTGCCTTATCTAGTGACTCCAGAGGGATTAAAATTTCTTTACGTAGCTCCACCTACCTCAACAGTTGAAATCAGGAATCCTTGAGAATAATAAATAATTGTTCTAACGGGTTAGGCAACAACTTACAAGTTTTGGGGAAAAAACGAAATTTAAACCGAGCTGGTTTAAATTTTGTTTGTTTGAAATTTTGAAAAGATAACATCTTGAACTCCTTTCCATTCAAAAGGGGCTACATGTAGTTTCCAAAATAACCACAACAACTGCAAAAAGCGGTACACTTTTCAAGTCTAACAATTCTTGGAAACTTATGAATACGTCAGGCGCTGGGATTTGCAATTCGAAACGTTCTATCCACGGAAGGATGTCGACAAAAATGGAAGAGTTCAGCCGAGATTGAGCGCAATGCAATGAAGGCCAAGCAGTTTGCCCAAGACAAGTAAAGAAATTGGAGAAGTAATGAGCTACCCCTCTCTGAATCCTCGGAATCTTATAGTGATCTTTAAATTAAAGCGTTAAAATACGTTCAATACAGAATACAGATTAATGTAATTGGTTGTCCAAAAGTGCTGTGGGAGGAGAAGCGTCGGGAGTGACATGGTAAGACTTAAATTCCATTTGAATTTTTTCCCATGAAACGCCAAAGGAGAGCAGACCGAAAAACGTTCACTTAGAGAAATTAATTATAAGGAGTTATTGCCAAACCTGTTAAGCATATTTTTAAAACCTTGGTTAAAATACGGGAAATATACGTAACTCCCTTGGATAGGGAATAGCACACAAGAAACAATTGACGACGGAGTTTGTTATAAATAAATAGTCAATTTTTGACATATAACTAGTTAAAGTTTTGATCTGCTCCACATATGTTAATTGCAATCTACTAACCTCCAAGTGGGTGGATGGCGGCGAAGGCGTAGTGGCTGAGCTCCTGTCCTCCAAATCCGTGGGTGGCCATTTAAGGAGTTTAAAAATAGGATCGACTTTGTCCTCTTCCTCCTCCTCGTCATCGGATGGCCACTCTTCAACAATTTTCCCCCGAAATCGCATATGGCGACTCAGCATCTTACGGCCAGGAGCAGTTTTAATTTCCTCTTTCATTATGCTTCGAATATAATGTGGATAAAGATTCCAATTTTCAAAGATCGATTTGGGAACTAAATTTAAAATAAAGTCAAGGTGAATTTGGTGAGGGATGACCGTTCCTAATTGAGAAAAATAATCAATCATACCGCCTGCACGTTTCTTTTTAGCTTCAATGGGGATGAGGAATTTTGCCACCAGAGGAAGGACGTGGTTACGGCCAAATGTGTCGCGTTTCACGTAATCCTCGATCAAGTTTCTCACACTTTCTTCATAAATTGTCGGGAAGGCATCCAGTACCAATGGTACGAATAATCGATGCAGATCTGCCTCTGTTAGGAACCAATGAAATTAATTAGTAGTTTATCAATCAATTTGTGATTCTTTTATAGGGAATCATCGGAAAAAATATCCCAAAATACCATGGAGTAAATTCAGAAAGACGTCCTCCTCCGATTGGAAACGAAAAATTGTCCGCCTCATATTGAGAGTTCCCCTTTCATCTTCAATTCTGGCCAAATTGAAAGCATACCTACGGGGAAGATTAATATATATTTATTAGTTACTCTTTTGACAAAACAAAGAGATAAGAAGAACATTTGTTTGTTGATTAAAAATGCCAAGTGGAAGGTGGGTGAAATGATGAAATGATTTGACGAGCAAACTTATAGACAGTTGTAAACACGTCTGGGCAACAACTGAGCCGAGTTTAAAATTATTGGTCAGAGTAGAATGATGTAAGTTTCAGTGTGTCGAAAATATAGCGTACGGACTCTGTAATTCTAAACAGTTCAACAAACTAAGATGGTGTGGATGACACAAGTAGATGATACGAAATTTCAATCCCAATCCCAAATACGTATTTATAAGTAGGTGTTCAAGAGGAGCTCTTTAGCATTGTAGTTCCACCAGAGTTAGGTTAGGGGGAGTCACTTTAGAACCTAAAAACGCCAAATCCCAAGCACTTGGGGCTAATTTGGAAGTTGATTATTTCAGCAACTAACCGTCCAAATTACACCAAATTTTGACAGAAAATGCCAATTAACATTGTGACCATCACTTTATTAACCGGAGGTATAGAGGCTACCGTCAGGTAAAAAAAAGTTAAAAACCCATAAAGTGCATTTCCTAGTCGAGCATGATCTTTTGAACAGGCGCTACCTTTAAATCTCAACCCATTAGTTGGTGTTCACTTTTAAGAGAAAGATCATCAATTGGATATAAAAAAAAACACAGCGTCACACCTGGATATTTTGTCAGAACAGTAATTACACTCCATTAGAAGACGAAGGACGGCCTGCCCTTGTCCAGATGCCCCAAGGTGAACCAGAGCCGCTGACCAAGGCAATCCTGCCTCCTTGTCATCATACGTTATTTGGGGAGCCATCCCAATAATTGCCTCATCGCACTGACCGTGATCGATCTGCCAAAACACTTCAATGGCGCGCCTTTCCTCTGTCGACAAGATGCCGTCCGTGATTTCCAGAAGCTCTTCTTTAAAATTGGACCTGAACATTCAAAATCAAAATTAACGCAAGTCAAAATCCAGATATCTTTAAAATCTAACTAGAATTGGTTACATGCCTAGGCTCCGGACCTCACCTGTTAGCATCAACACATTGTTGAATCACATCCAGAAGGAAGTAATAGACCACCCGAGCCACAAAATTGGGTGGAATGTGAATCCAATTCCCAATTATGAATTTTAGCAGGTTGTTGGGTTCCTTCGGTGGGTAGGGAAGGTCATTCCTGCCCTGCATAAACTTTGTTCGAAGAAACTTCTCATCAAAATGCTCCATCAAATAATCAACAAGCAATGGATAACCCTGCATTAAAAACAAATGGAGTTATTAGTCATTCCTTTGGTTGGGTAAACATTACGATGGCGAGGGTATTTGCCAATACTTCTTATCGGGTTAGGATTTAAGGCCCCTGTAAAAAGTAGTAAAAGCCTCAATGGTGCCTTTTTAAACCCTCTCCAAAATAAGAATGTATCTCACCATTGGCACAAACTACCTCACACAACTTGAATTGGCAAGAATAGGGGGCGTGCATTTACAATCCGACTAACTTAACATTTTTAAGGGATATAAATTAATTATCCAAACTTGAAACCCCTTCGAAAGCTCGCGGACCTTCCACCGTCTCGGTGAGAGGAGGGTATGTCCCATAACACACAAGTAAACGTATGAATTCGCATTTTAATTTGCAGAAGGACATCCGCTGCTGGTATAGCAGAGTTAATGAATGACTTTTAATTGATAAAAGTGGAAATGTAAATAAATTGGAATAAAACTTCCGTGAGGTACTTTCTAATTTTGGTGAGGTGGTTTATTATAAACCCTTATCCAGTTTGCGAAAGCGTGTGTAAGGGGAATGATATTTTGGCAAATAAAAATTTTATTACCTTTTTTTCGTCCTGATGGAGGTACTGGCAATCGTCGATATTCTTCGAAGCTGAATCCCTAAGATCCATATACATTTGGATTTGGACGTTTTTCAGAATACCCATATTCACACCAGATCGTCTTAAAAGGTTCAAAGTCCAGGAAAAAAAGATCCTACGACGAATGGCAAACTCTATATCCAGATAATCCTTAGATTCTAATCCACATATCAAAAAACGAGGTCGTCAATTTCCTGTAAATCGGACGAATTATAGATCATGAACGGGGTGGAATTACTTTTAGCAAACCGATTACTAGCCGTCAGTAGATGCCACAGTGACTGAAGATTGCAGAAATGTTTAAGATAACTTTCGTCGAATGGGATGTTTTGATTAACAAAATTAAGCCACGAGATCTCTTCCTTCTTTCGCAGTACATTTGCGTACATCAGAATCCACTCCCCAATTACGCTTACTTTCTGACCAAGGCAAGATGTCAACCATCCATTTTCAAAAAGGACGGATAACACCCAGTGCATCTCTGTCTGCAAAGCACAAATACAGGGATTAATTATAAATTAGTAAAAAATTGAAAAATAATTGGGTTCAGGAAACAAAAACGAATGGATTAAAAATAAAAGAAAATCACACTCACATTCATATGTCGAGGAAACTCCGGTAACAGACCAATATCCCTCATGTCGTTTTCCAGGTCACGAAAATTGGGGCCATTGTTAATTCTTGCTCGGTCCCATTTTGCTTTCATTTCAACAATAAATTGCGGCATAACTAAAAAACCATAAGCAAACAATCTTGACATTATATTTCTATCAACCTTTACTTGACTGGACTATTGGAATTCGCATACGGTTTTTGTCCCCTTCAAGCAGTGTTTTCCGAAGAGTGATCAGTTTCTGTAAATATAAAAAATACCGTTCAACTAGCAGTCAGAATGCAAACTTTGATTAGTGGCCACTCAGTTATGAGTTATGTCTGATATTCTTACGTTATGTTGACGACATACGACTTCAATTAATTTCAGTCTTAAAGAGTCCGTTGCAACTTCACATTCCCCAATCCGTTTTAGAACCCAAAGTTCAAGACGAGCTTCTTTCTTTCCCCTTTTCAAAGCTTCCGGTATCAGTTCTGAAACTTGTAGGATTTGTTGAGGTTCTCCCTTGGCTATAAATTCCGCCATAGCCAACGAATTTGGGAGCCTTAGGCTGTCCAATACGACACCAATTCTAGTTAAAGTATGGCAAAATGAATGCGACGACGCTATTTCTTCTAGGTGGGAAACGACGTTGGATTTAGAGATTGCTATCCCAATTGATATGGCTTCACCAGTCCGCAAGTGGGATCCATAATGCTTCTTCAGTATGGAAGTAAAATGAGATCCAATCTTCAGAAAATTCGTAACTTCTTCACTGGCTTTTCGCTTCAGTACATCCAATAGGAAATCGCTCAATGCTCCATGAAACTCCAGGTGTAGAATATTTCCATTGTACTTCTCAAATAAATCTTGGAGGAGGGATTCCAGGGACTGGAATAATACTTCACTGCTAATGCAGACTTGAATTATGGATCCAAAGCCACTCCGTATTTGGCGCTCGGTTAAGGTGTGAATGAATTTTGGGCAAACGTAGACGCCACGCTGATTGGAGGCAGCGCATATGGCCCATAGAATGGCAGAGAGTGTTGACGGCAGGAGAGTGTAAGGGAGTTTAGAATCATCCGCCAATTTTGAAAATGTTTTCAACGTCTCTTTGCCTCCCATCACAATAACGTGTCCTTTTAGTTTGGATACATTTGCCTTAGTAAGTGTTGAAATAATTCTCTTGATGGTAACATCCATGGGCACCTAGATAATAAAAGCTAAAATTATTAGCGTCCAAAATAGTAACCAGAGATCGGCCTAAATAAACTGCAACTAAGCAACTACAAGTGCTAATTGTCATCCTCTCAATTGTTCTCATTTGGGAATAAATTCCATACTATGTGTTAAAACGTGCGAGACGGAAAATGCTTTCTCTGTGCGAAATTGGTTGTATTTGGAACACGCACGGTGGGGGTGACTACATATTTGGGATCCTGCATTGGGCATGCGCATATGCATGCATAGCATCCGAACGGTTTTACGTAGATAGAAAAAGGTTAAGGGTTTTTTCTCCTGCCGTGATCAAACATTTAATTGAGTTCCCGGATCGTCCTAAACTGCTCGAAAATTTACCGACCCTTCAAACAACCCAGTGGTTTTGGTTGGATATGGTATACATACGGCCACGTGTCAGATAAACTCAGTACAGTGATCAAACAAATTCGCGCATCGCGCACAACAATTGCTCCTTACACTGATGAACAGAAACCAGACCGGATAAAAAAAAGTAGCCCGGACCTCTCTCTTGTACTAATTTCCTTTCTTTGCATATAATTTTGTTCATCGAAAATGCTTTTCGATTTTAAGGCATTTTACCCTTCGTGTGAAATGTTCCATCGCATAAAGGATACTGTCCTACAAAAAGAAATATTTTATCCGAGAATATACATTTGTCCAGCGGAAATTTTCAGCTCAAAATTCGAAACTAAGTACCAACCAAGTCTATTATCTCACTTTTTCGAATCAAAGACTTCCACTGGAACGTCAGTGGAATATTTACAGTTTAACTAATATATTTCTCGTGGAACAAAGTAAATTCAAATGCGTTTTCACTGAAAGTTGTGGAATTTTTTGGGGAAAAATGCTGGTAACATTGTGAAAATTTTCATGTAAAAATCTATTTCCTGTGACACGGAGAAATACGTCCATTTTCTTTTGAAACCATCAAAGACTTTATGAGAAATGAAATAAAAGGTCATGATATAAAACCCATGTAACAGTTTCACCAGTCAGAGTTCAGTCAGAACCGACATTTTACCAGTTGTTTAGGTTGACACTAGAGTACTATGGTAACATTTAGTTTCCCCTTGATGCAATTTTTTTTCTATTCAAGTTGCCATTTTGTTCATTATAACAACTAATATCTATTTTTATGTCGTGACCTTAGTTCACATTTAAATACAAATTATCCTGTCCTCCTACAATGGCCTAAATTTAGATTTTTATTGCCAGCAAAGTAGTTGATTTAAAAAGTCCACCAACTTTAAATATGGAGATAAGCTGCAACACCCACATGTTAGTAATTATGTAAGGTGGAGTGGGGCAAGAGCAAGCGCGTTTTTGCATAGTTCAACTTTGACTCGTGGCTGCATAAAAACCAGTGGACGGAATCGGATGCAGTAAAGCGCAACATGAAACTGCACCGATTCCCAACGATGCAGCGAAATTACATACCGGAAAATCCTTCAGACTTCCATGCCCGGGATTTAAAA
Source organism: Anurida granaria (assembly GCA_034694825.1). NCBI lineage: Eukaryota > Metazoa > Arthropoda > Collembola > Poduromorpha > Neanuridae > Anurida > Anurida granaria. The sequence continues at coordinate 206 of JAQIWD010001571.1, read as the reverse complement.
AAAAATTGAATCCGAGTTTCCTCTTGCCCCAGTTATAAGGGGTAAGGGCAAAATTGGCCCACTTATTGCATTAGCAGGCGTTTGGCGGCACGGACGGTGTAAGAGCAATTTCCCCATGCCTTATTCTGGCGATTGCCGTTGAGTTTATCCATATACCTTCACCGGGGCAAAACTTAGGATCATGGAGTAGAAAGTTGAAACTCCAT
>JAQIWD010001570.1:0-11913 GCA_034694825.1 Anurida granaria | reverse complement strand
GATTGGGATTCCACTTATGGGATACCCACGTTTGGGTAAAAGATCGGGATTCCACTTATGGGATACCCACGTTTGAGAAAAGGTCGGTTCCCGGAATGGTCTACCTGGGGTAGGTTTGAGAAAATCTATTTATAGTGTCGCAAACTCATGCCCGTCCTTTCTACTATAACCACAGATGGCAATTAGTGTGGCTCACTGAGCCTTCAGGTCAGAAAACAATCGAGCCAAAGCTTGGCTCGAAAAGAATTTTTTGTAAATAGGGCTCGGCTCGGAAGGCACGAAAAAAATATGGAGCTTGGTCGACTCTATCAGGTTGTGCGCTCGGCTCGGCTCGAGGTGCGTGGGCTTTTGGGTTCGAAATTTTTGTCAAACCCTATGCAATATTCGAGCCGAGCCACAATCCCAATTGAGCCTCGACTCGGCTCGATGTCAATTTTTTGGACACAAGGCTTGGCTTTAGCTTCGACCCAAATCCATTTAATTTAATTCTGTTCCGTAGATGGGGGAGCAGCAGGAGGTTCATTTGAAATGTCACATTCCTTGGCTTTTCTATGTACTTTGATCGGAAGTCAGATTTTATGCCTGAATTATTCGAGCATGAGATTGAGCGAATTTTAGTGAGCCGTGAATTTTTTGCCGCTTGTTGCCACTGCGCACGCGTTTGTTTACGCTTCTAAGCGGGAAAATCTTGTTTGAATTTGGGGTATACCCTTCTTCGTGCGACTGCCAGAATTATAGAACGGTCTCATAAGTCCTATAAATTCAAAAGGGGACCACGTGACGACCAAAAGTGACGTCACGTCATATATAATTTCCATAATTTCCATAATCGATTTACAACGCAAATTGCCTAATCTCAAAATATTTTCCCTTATCGCTCGAGGCAGTAAGAGTCTCGAAATATTTTCCTTATCGCTCGCTGGGGCGATAAAAATCTCAATACATTTTTCTTATCGCTCGGGGCGGTAAATCTCAAAATATTTTCCTTATCGCTCGGGGCGGTAAAATCTCAAAATATTCTCCTTATCGCTCGGGGCGATAAGAATCTTAGAACATTTTCCTTATCGCTCGGGGCGATAAGAATCTGTAATTATTATCTGCACAGTTGTAGCTACAAGCCACAATCTCTCATTTCTTGGGGCGAGAAATAAATATCACTTCCGGAGAGTCGTCACCAGGGAAGTTGTAGTTAGCTCACCTGGGAGAGCATTGATCCGGTTATATCTAAAAGATGTGGGTTAGGTTAGTGTTATGATATATTAGTTATCCAGGATTTGACCAAATTTGGCTTAATATATAATATATAACTCCATGATCTATGCCTATCGGGCACCTGCTGGTTGAATACATTTTATCCATTTCTATCCGGCAGCTGCTCGATCAACTTTTCATGTCTATCCGGAAGCTGCTCGATAGAGAATTTTTATAAGCCTATCAGGCACCCGCTCCAGTGCCACCCTACTGCTCCGTGGACAATTTTTCCATGTTTTTCCGGCACATGCTCGATAGAGGCCAAAAGGGACCTTGTGTTACAAGTCGATTATAAAAATTATGGAAATTATAAAAATTATAAACCAAGTGACGTCACTTTTGGTCGTCACGTGATCCCTTTTTGAATTTATGCAACTTATAATATTTATAGATTTGATAAACTTGTGGCGGGAAAATTATAGATTTCAATTCGGCCAATCAGAGAGCTTGTTACAAAATCGACCCGAAGGGGCGGAGTAAGCTATCATTTATAATTTTCATAATTTTGTTTTCAACGCAAGGTCTCTAATATTATTCCTATTCCATGATCTGACCAAATTTTGCTTGATGTATAATATAATTTGTCCAGGATCTGACAAACGGCATCTCCACCGTTCGGTGGTAAGACATCCCCTTGCCAGCGTTCTGTTATAACACCTTTATTAATTATTATCGTTTTATTGACCTTTTCGCCCATATTCAAATCCTATTTTCTCAACGTTCACTCCTACAAAATCAAAGTGAAACCGAAGAAAGAGGAGACGCGGAAGTAAAACAGATTTAATTTTCATGATTAAGAAGACGAGTGGATGAATGAGTGTGGAGGGTTTTTTGGTTTTAATTAACCTTTAGGAATAACTTTCATCCCCCTGGGGATCCCACCCACCAAAGAGGTCAAGCAGAGTTTGCCCAGTCTGAAGGAATCCCCAGAACCCATCAGGCGGTGGTTCATACGGGGTTCTTGTGCTCCGTCCACTTCTGTCCGCCTTCTTCTTTTCCTCTGCCTGAGTGAGAAGTGAGAAGCGGCACGTGGGGCAATTTAAGCTGACTAGGAGCCATTTCTTAAGACAGAGAGCATGGAAGGTGTGCTTGCAAGGAAGAATTTTGGATTTCTGACTAGAGATCGAGTCCCAACAAATGGCACAATTCTCCTTCCCCTCTTCTCCCTTGGGGCAGTAATCAGGATATCTAAAATAAAAAGGAATCAGAAGAATGACAAATTTTAGACTTGGGGAACTTGAATGAATTTAAATGGAATGGTTACTTATGAATGTGCTGAGTGAGCCAAGTAAAAGAGTGACGCTTCTTGAGAATCCCATGAATCTGTCGTGTTCGAGTCCTCATCTGGACTGAGAGAATGAGAGAGGTCATTGACAGGAACAAATTACAGGAAACTAACATGTGGACATGATGAAGCTGAAAATAGAATTGGAAAGTGTAAATCACTTTATTCCTACTCGGACATGTATCCCCTTTGAACATAAAAAACGACCACCAACTCCATGTTTTAAAGGTATGTAATCGGATGAAATAAATTATTCGCACAAAGATGGAAGGAGAACTTACGAGGTCAAGGAGGAGGGTGTTCAACTCAAAGTAGAAACTAATTGAATGAACTCTCCCCTCCCCTTCATTCCTTTCTCCATAATTTGCAAAATCTCCGCTTTTCCATCGATTTCTTTCCTTCCAATCGTCCAAGAAACAAAGGAAGAGAGCATGAAGTGTCTGGATTGTCAATAGTCCAATTTCAGTGACCATAAAGAGTGCACTTTGGAGCCCAAGACTAAACGTAGGATGGGATTGGAATTGGGACACCCCAATCTCCCCCAGTCGGAACTGGATTGAACCCATCCTCCTGGAACTCCCGTACCATCCACAGACACCCAGACAGAGTCCAACGGATGTGAAGAATATGAAGAGCAAGAGGCCAATAATTCTATGTCGTTGGATTTGTGTTTGTCTCGTCCAAGAATTCATGAGAACCAACTGAAAAACAAAACAAAACTGACAAATGCGTTTAGGTTTAGGTGTAATTTAAATGCTTCGGAAGGAATCCTTTTCCGAACTAATACAAATAATACGTGGTTGGTTCACGTGTTTATGGGTTCTTACGTAGTTGTGTCGCTCTGTTGAGACTTGGCGGGCAAGTTGGAGTAAAGTAATGATGAAAATGAAGAATACCCACCCCACGCCTTCCTCCACTTCCTCTACGTTCAAAACCCCGAAAAGAAAAACCAGTTTGTAAAAGACAAAACTCCGCAGTTGATCTCTGATGTTTGACCTCTCGGAGGATCGTAGGTTCCCGAAAACAGTTTGCTGGAGAGAATGAGTGAGGATGATGAGGAGACAAAAGGTCAAGTTGAGTAGAGGCTGCAAAAATCACAGAGATTAATTTAAGTCTTCTATTCGATCCATATGCTTTCGAATTCAGATATTCCTACATGAAGGGAATGTGGCTCAGCTAATAATCACATTTTATGTCAAAATAAAACTCTAGTCTGTCACTTCAGTAATAGAATACTCAAATAAGAAATCAAAGGAAACGGCATTTCCCTCTCTGTTTTCATAATCATCTCATAAAACAAAGCATTGCCTTTTGATGGAACAAAGTAATTAGAATATAGAGAGGTAAACCATGAACTGATTCCCATTGTCATCATCTAGGAATAAATTCTTCATTCCACCGCCTATCCTGAACCACTTTACCATTTCATAAAACCCAATGAAATGCCTTCAAATAAAATCGTAAAGGTCATTAAGGGATTCCCCTCTCTTATCCTGTGTAATTTGGTGAATCTACTCGGAAACAAAGAAAGTTAGATAGAACTTGATCCCTCAAAACATTTCAACGTGAGAACCACGGACAAAACTCATTGAATCAGAAGGCAAGACTGTAACCCACGAAAAAATTAAATTCCCAGCATTCCTCATAAGAAAACAAAATTAAAAATAGTGGAATTTTGATGTATTAATTGGGCGAGTGATACGGATGTTTTTATTCACACTTTTCTCCATACCAGTTTAATAAAATTCCCTGAAGATTCTAACCCATCGCCATGATATAAAAATTAAGAGTTGCACTTTTCGTTTTCCTTCCGCCAATCTAGTGATTAGTCAAGTCAATGTCAATCATGTTATGAGTCATGAGTTTGCCCTTGGGGGATGTGGTTGGTGGAGCGTATGTATACTTATGTCTCCTGGTGGGAAGATACGCCACTCTCTCCCAGATGAGAAGGTGGGGAATAAGTAACCTTTGACCCGAATATAAAAAGTAGATTATCCTACCCATAGGGAGTTTGGTTGTTGAGTTGTCCAGTGAAGTCTTCCTTCCCATGTCACCACTCCATCGTCCGTATCCCTTCTTCCAGGTATAAATGGGTCAAGGTTACGTCCTTCCTCCTTGACGAGAGTCTGAATTGGTGTAGTTGAGTTTGTTAGATGTTGGTTGAAGTGGGTGAGGTGGTGACCTTGTGTCCATCCGTAGAAGGAGTAGAGTGAAGATGAAGCTCCCATGAGACTGAGGGAGACGTACAGCCTGAGACTTGGAATGGGAATTCGACCCAACCTCATCAGTTGAATTGCCATCCAGAAATCAGGTATGAGTCATCTGATACTGGAATTCACTGGAGAAATAAATAAATAGGTTAATGTAGGTTAATAAATGAGTGGAGTCTATCCTTGCCAAGTGGATCCAAGCGGATACGTGGATGTGGATGTCAAAAAGGTAGTAGACAATTGATGGGGATGAGGATGAGGTCCAATTTTATCTTTAGAAAGTGCAACTGCCCAACGAAAGGATAAAAGGGAAAGAATGGAGGTTCTAATTATAGTTTCCTTTAATTCAAATCCTTACATTCTATGCCTTCCTTGGAATAATTGAAAAGCATGGGAAAGTTTTAACTCTTGTTGCGCATCTTCTTAATCCCTTATTCATCTTTCCATAATTTCTAATCATCAAACCATAGCCCAAATGAAATTAAATGGTTTAATTGCCCTTACCCTAAAGCCATATGAATGGAAGAGATGAGAATTCTTTGTTGGATTTGGTTGTATCAACCAAAGATAAATTGTAGCGTAGCACTTGGTAAGAAGATGACAAAGTGTTCAAGTAAGTGGTTAGTTAGTATAGAAAGCAGGAAGGTAGGAGTACAAGGGCTAAACTGAACTGTTGGTGTAGAAGAGTAGAGTTGATGGGATGGGATGATATCCTCAAAATGTCCTTGACCTTTACAAGTGAACTCCTTTTATTTTTGTTTTGTTTCTGCCTCTCACCTTCACCTCCTCCAGTTGCCAGTTGAGTCTTCCCACTGCCTCCAGGTGTGAGGTATTTGGGTGTTTTCCTTTTGTTTCTGGTTAGAATCTGTTGATGTTAATTAATAAATGAGAGTGAGATAATGGAATGATAGGATTCTATATACCTTGGGATGATGAGAGTTGTTGTTGTTGTTGTTGTTGTTGTTGTTGTGTGTGTGTGTGTGTGAATGAAGAATGATACCAAGATGCTGGTTAGGTTGTGTTGTGTTGATTGATAATTAATTACGAGTAAAATGTCGGACAAGGAAAACTTCATTTTTTAATCTTCTCTATAAATAAAATGAGGAATAAATGAGGGAAGTTACATTTCCCCCCTTTCCTATCAATCTCAATCCAAGAAGGAATCCCAATCTCTTTGTACCCTTTACCAGAATTCCAAGTTCCAACATAGTAAAACAATAAATTAAAATTAAATTAAATTAATGAAAAGTATGATGATAATAATTAAAATGTCACTCTATCATCATCATCTCTCCCTCCCTCTCACTCTCTTGATTATTGTCAACTTGTGTTGATTTTGATTGGATAATGTGAAGGGAGAGTACTTGATCTAGTCATGGATGATGCTCATATATCTGAAGATCCAAATCATATCTTTAGGTTATCTCCTCATCCTCATCCCACGACACAGGATATCCTAAACCATAATCATATCATATCATAAACAAGGACAAATTAGTTATGCATGTGGAAGGAAGGGTCCTAATGTACCCTGACCTATGGCCTTTTTTATTTGATTCCATTTTAGCGATCGTCAAGCGTCCTGTCCAGTGGGGATGTGGTTTCCATTTGACCTTTGAAGCTTTATGTGAGGTCAAGACTGACACGGAGACCACAAGTGAGGAGTAATGCCCTCAATGTCATTGGAATTGGTCCAATGGAAGGGATGTTGCCTTCTTCCCTACTTCCTCGCAAGAGCTTCCCCAACTTGAGCGAGCGAGCGGCGGATTTAAGAAAATTGAGAAAAGAACGTTTGGACAAACTACGCATTTCCCCAAATAAAAATCTGAAAAAGAGGAAAGAATTTGACCCAAACCAGATTGATCCGGTAGTTGGCATTTTAATTTTGTATTTTAACCAATGAGAGGGGAGGAGGGACAGGGGCAGGGGAGGTCCATTTTTAGTTTTAAACAAAAGACCCAAGGAGACTCCTTCCATTCCTTCTGCTTTGGATTTTGAATAAGGATCAAAGGACAAGGACCACCCAACCCACCCCCACCCCCGTTCTAAAAAATAAATCAAGACAAAGGAGAACCATTTCTTTAAATTTTAAAGTATTATTATACACCAAGGGACTTTTTTTATTCCTGCCTCCATCCATAGAAACAAATTAAAAAAGTAAAGTAAATAAAAAGATGTGACCTCCCCTCTGACCTCTGTAAATTTGGATGAATGGAATTTGGGGGAGTAGATGTGGCATGATTAAAATTGTATTTTATAAATTCCTTCCATGAATGAAGAATGCGACGTTGGTTATGATGGAATGTTAACCATGACTATAATTTAAATTAGAATGAATTCGAATCAAAAATTAATCAAAAGTAGAGGAGATTTATTCTCAATTCTCAAATTATAATTCTGTCATGCAATTAGAGATTTAGGAAGGGAATAAGTAAAGAGGGGATTCATTTGGAAATGGTCACACTCTCTGTCTCTATTACATTTCTAACAGAAATAAATAAATGTCTAATTTTCCTTTGAATAGGAGAATATCAATGGAGGTCAAACCATTTCCCCTCCCTCATTCAAATGTCATTCATAATCTCACATCACATTTCCCCCGTTTTATGTTAGGATTGGATAGGAATTAATAAAAATAGACTCCATCTACAACTAATTTCTAATGGTTGGATTTGTATTTTAATTAAAGATTGAACATTTACTAAAAATAGACATTTTGGCTTATTTTTATGTTAAGGTCTCTCTCGCACCTCCTTGTATTCACCCTTTAAATTCCAATTAACATTGACTTTTTGACTTTGACACTTTTAAGGTAGTTGACTCTATTCCATATAAATTAATTAGAAATTATGAACTTTACTTGTCATTTCCAGCTGTTTTTCATATTAAGTAATAATAATTCCTGTGAATAATCAAGACCATCTAAAGAACTCTCTAGACAGCCTTGGAATAATGAATAAAGTCACATCCAATGGAGAGGTCCTGATGATGGGATTAGTACTTGATTGTAAAGAGGTCAAATGACAATAGTAGAATGTAAACAATAAAAATAAATTATGAATGTTCCCAAAATAGTTTACAATTCCCTTAGGTAAAATTATTCTGGTGACTTGTCTCCATTTCACAGTTGATTTCTCATTTTGGTTTTTTTCCTTTTTAAACTAAACTAATGCAAGTGAGTTAAGAATTGATTAATTTTCCACACTTTAACTCATAATGAATTAAATAACTTGATTCCCTTCACTTATCCAACCCCCATCCACCTCTTGTCTTTCCTTGTAAATCTTGATAGAAATACTTTCCAAGTGAGAAAGTGATTCTGTCGAGACTTGATGAAATCACAGCCTCCGTTACATAAGTCATAATTCAAATAAGCCTACCCTCCCTACAACTAATAGTAACCATCGGAATCTGAGCATTTTCAATGAAAAATCAAAGGATTAATAACTCAAGGATTAAAATGTAAACCACCACAACCATTCATTCCGCCTTGCATAAATTGATTGATTGTGTAGTAGTAGTGTTGGTTTAAGCATAGGCATTGTCCAGTGGCTCATTGTCCATGCCTGGTTCCTGCTTGAACGTGGGTCTTGGATGACGAGGGGGTGGATGGGGAGGGGGTGAGAGATGGTGGGGTGATGGCATTTCCATTGTGTAGGATCCCTCTGACTCATCATCTGAGACTGACATGACCCTCCTAACAGAGTTGTTGTTATTCTGATGGAGGTGGTGGAGTGGGGAGTCTTGACCTTGGTGGATTCCACCCGAGTGTGGGGATGAAGAGGGTGGGTCGATCGTTAGGTTTGTCCCACCTTCCCCATTCACGCCACTCCCATTACTATTATTTTCTGCAACACAAAAGAATTAAAAATTAATTACAGTTATAGATTAGGTTAGGTTAGTTCAGGTTAAATGGGATTTAATTGGTCGAGTGGAAGTGGAGCCCCAGAAGGTAATTAATTGGGCTAATTACCAAAGTTGCTAATTACGAGCCAAAATTACTTCCGCAGTCCCGCGGTAGGTTTATTTTTTTAAACAAAAGTTTTACCCTAGCGAATAAACTCCACCACATCCATAACACTTTTAATGAAAACCAGGTTAGGTGGACTTCAAAATTAATTATAAAATGGGGAATACTTTTTAATTTAATTTCCTTCCATTTGTAGAAAGTCCAAGAGAATCAAGTGAAATGAAATTTAGGAAAAATTGGGTTCAATAAGGTCAAAGTTATTTTTGTTTTCCTTGAATGGAAAGGAATGGAACAAGAGTTGAGTGGGTTAAAAAGCTAGTCAGTGACAAGTAAGCAAGCACGGGGCGTTTTTGTCGCAATTTTAGTTGGAATAAGCTCATACCTCCAAGGAGCATCTCTTGTAGTAAATTATCAATTCTGGCCATTCCAAACAATTTTGCTGCAATAAAAAAAAATAAAATGGAATAAAGTGAGATGGTGAATACAATTGGAATTGATTTTTGAACTTTAAGGTTAGAAAAGGGAGAAAGATGGAATGTTGAGGTAGAGTGTAGATTCGAGGGATGATTGTGTGTGTGTGTATGGGTAAAAGAGAAGGTGGAATGTTACCGAATTGGATTTGCTCAATCATTTGCCAACTGATTGACTGGAGTGCTGGTAGTGTGAGTAGTAGTTCTCCAAATCTCCCCCTAGACTCGTACTGTCTGTCACTGATGTAGTCTTCCAGCAGGAGTTGAACTTGGTACCGGAGGGCTTTGATACGATGAACCTCACTCAATCCCCTCGCATCTATAATTTATTCCATTAAATATTCATTTAATTAGGTTAATTAATGGGGGATTAATTGCTGAATGGTGGATTACTTGGATCAAAGAAGACGATTGCCTTGAGGCATGCAAACTCCGTGTCATCAATGTTGATTTCTCTGAATGGTTTGACGAGTTCATCCATGACCCTACAACTGACACGACTCACATCTGCATCTGGCAAACAAAGGAAAAGAATCCACCTGATAGATTGCCAACAGTCCCACATTCTCAGTGGAATGAAAGAAAAGAAGCCATGCAATGCACTACCACTCTCCCAATGGTCCCAATTATTCATAATATAAAATATAAAAGATTCATTCCTTAAATGCGCTTTACTCTTCTTTTTGTAATTATATTTGGTTAATGGAATCTCGTTTCTTTTAACCAAGTAAGTAATTCCCCACTATCCCAAAGAGCAGACCTGCTGATTGACGAGGTAGAACAAAGTCATTCCCAAGGAGGAGGAGATCCTTTAGGTGCATGGACCTCCTAGTCACACCCAACAACTAAAAATAAAACAATTATTACAGTATAATTATATTATTATAATTATTATTATATTATTCGTTTCTTACCAAATGCTCTCCAGCATGAGCTCGGAGTAAGGCCACCTGCATTACAATAATTCCATTAAAATAAAATGAGTCGAATTTAAACGAGGGGTTAAGAAAGTAGCCCACCTGATCATCCAGTCGTAAATCACAGAATGTCGGAATGTACTTTGCCCACTCGACGAGGATGAGGAGTTGGTGCTTCATGGAATCACAAATGTCAGTTATGGTAGCTACCCTCTTTGCACGGATGTTGTAATCATTCATGGACTGGAGACAAGTAAATTAATGAATATGAGAGAAAGGTCAAAGGTTATGTCTCCTTGTAAGGTTGTTTGACCTTACCTCAGTAGAGTTTGAAGATTGTTTGGCCAGGAGGTCTGCCTGGATGAGACTTGCAACTGTGACGGCAGCTGATGAGTTGGATAGGGAACTTTCTTCGAAACTTGGACGTCGACTGCTAATTCGATCTCTCTCATTCTGCACAGCTGGAAATTAGGAAGTAAACATGAGTCCATGAGTGAGACAATTAATAAATCCAGAATGGAATGTTTAAAAAGTACCTTCTTTTTTCATGCCAGCCTTGAAGCATTTCCGTAGTCGACAGTATCTACACTGATTCCGTTTGTCCTTGTCCACGACACAACTCCGATTGAAGCGACAAGTGTAGACATGGTTCTTCCTGACTGACCTCCTGAAGAACCCCTTGCATCCATCACAAGAGGAAGCTCCATAGTGTTTCCCAGTTGCACGATCCCCACAGATGGCACAATATGTATTGAGTAGGAGTCCCCCATTGCTATTTGTAGAATCTCCCAACTCTCCACCTGATGTACCCATGACCTCCTTTTGACCTTGACTTGTACTCTGGTGGGACTCTGTTGGACTATTCTGATTACTCCCACTATGAAGGGAGAGAGGACTTGAGTCTGTTGTGGTGGGTGTGGGTGCGGACGTCAAATCAAATCCACCTAAGAAACAAAAATAAAATAAAATTTATTTAATTTATTAATTAATAGCTATGAATGACGGAGTAAATTGTTATAAATGGGATTAGAGAATAAACAAACCCATTGGGGAGGTCAAGTGGTCCAAGAGAAATCAGAGAAAAGGATAAAGAGGAATGAATGAGAATGACCTTGGTTAGGATTGACCTCTCATAACCCAAATCACATCCCTAAAAGTCCCTCTCTATAAAATTAAGTCCACGGTTGAATGTAAGTAGGTCTTCCTCTAGTCCTTATTCTGGAGAGAAGGTATTAATTAAAGGGAAGACTACTTAAGGGTCTGTTTAGTGACTATTGGGAATGATGACTGTGTGTAATGTGGATCTTCTGCTAATAAATCTAGCTCACTTGAATGCAATTCTATCCACTCTTCCAACTGAATCATAACTTGTGATTTCAATTTCCAATTGGGTTGATAAGACTATCCTCTAATAGTTGGGTTGGAATATTAAAATAGGAGAGTTATTCTGTTCCTACATGGAGAAATCATTAGAAGGTGATAACGAGAGTTTGGAATTGGACGGCTCAAGTGGGAAATAATCAAATTGGCAATTGTCAATTCTTCCCTTGGGGTTATGTCATCCCCATCCCTTATTTTAAACCAAATTAAAATTAAATTAAAATTAGAATAAGTCTCCTTCAGTCCCACCCCCCCCCCCCCCATCTTAAAGGAAATCTTAGCTCCAGTCTCCCTCAGTTGAGTGTTTAAAGTTAGACTCTATGAGGGGGGATCAGTAGCAAAATCCTGCGCACCGCACAGGAAAGTTAGTACACGAAAAAAAAACACTCGAAGCACTTGGTACAGGAAAGAAAACCCACGAACCACTTGG
>JAQIWD010001569.1:0-11918 GCA_034694825.1 Anurida granaria | reverse complement strand
TCGCTTCCTTCTGGAATCACTCCGGAGACGACTACGGGTGGTGGCTTTGGATCCGCAGAGCAGTGCGCAAGTACTATGATGAGAATCGCTGCAGTTACAGAACTGACTATAAAGGAAGCAAACGTAAAATTGAACTAATTGATAAAACAGAAAATGCCTTTAAGATCTCCATACCTGAGAAGGAGGCCAACATCTTTCAAGGATGGGTTGTCTGTCAGTCACAAATCTGGAGAATGATGCTTCGTAAATGAACCAACTCCTCCGAACTCTGGATGTGGACTGAATGAATGAACTTGACGCAGTGACGCGACGTTGACACGGAAGGCTCAATTCTAATCCAGTGTCGTCTTATTCATTCAATGGTCCATCCATTTCTTTCCTTATCGACCGTGAGTAACTATCCTATCAGCTACTTCATTATTTTTTAACAACAAATGTGAAAAAATTGGATGGAGAAATGGAATAAGCTTTAGTTTTAAGATGAGCTAATTATTAAATCCCTAGTTTCTATTTACTCCACTCGAAAGGTAAAATTCGGCTTACGTTCACTTCTTTTTTGGGCATTATTGTTATGAAATAGAAATGGAGTGTTCCTTCTCAGGCTCACACAAGTCATCCATTTCTTCCTCTGCATTTTCCTCATGAACTTTGACCGCCACTTCCATTTCCATCGATTTTGGATTGGTACCACCCTTGGGAATTACTTCGTATAGGAACTCCAACGCCTTCATTTCTTCCTCATCTCCTTCTCCCTCTTCTTCCTGTTCCTCCATTGAGTCGAGTTCTATGCCAAACTTCTTTCCGAGTTGTTTCAGAACTATTCGCAAGTAGTTCTTTACCTGGGCAGTTCCGCTCTGTGAAAGATACGAAAATTATTTAGATTCATGCATTCCAAAATGGAATTTCATATGAATTATTACAATGTTCCCGGAATCCGCTTCCAAGATCTCAGTAATGATTTTCCTGACATCGTGGGCTGTTTTCGCTTTTGTGACGGTGAAATATTTTATTGAGCGTGCCAAATACTGGTTTTCTCTCATGGAATTGTTGTCCTTAATGTAATGCAGTATCTCTAGGGCATGGCGCTCGTGAACAACCTTGGAAATTAGAACAGTGAATAAAAAAAAAAGGCGCTGTTGCAAAATCGAAAACACAAGTATGTAACTTACAAAACCATCGTCGAATCTAGAGAGAGCTTGAGGACTTGTATTCATTGCAACAAATTCAGCCAGCTTCATCACATCGGCTCCTGCCAAACCGACATTCACATTATCTTCTTTGTCCTCCATTTCTTGACACGCCACGATCTCTTTAACACTGAAAAAAAAACACAACATATACTTTGATCAAGAGGCGAACAATAAATAATACATGAGTCTGAGGAAATTACCAAACAAGAAAAGCGTCCAATATTACGTGAGCATTTAGTACTCCAATAATGCTGTACATTGGAATAAAGAGTCCAATCTGGTAACATACAGCGGTTGTACCTGAAAACAATCAAATCAATCAAGAAATGCCAACGTCACGAGTGGTACAACCGTATTGGAATTTCATACCAAACTCTGGATTTATCCAGATGGTGAGGAATTCTTGTAATAGATTGATATTCTGAATTCGTCCCTTCATCAACAATTTACTGCTTCCGAGTATCCTAATTTCCATTTCATCCTGGAATTAAACAATACACAGTGTTAGTCGAACGGTTGTTAATCAAAACAATTTCCAAGAGGTATACCGGAGACTCCCTTCCAAGCTTCATCAATAATGCAATTACACCATTTTCCAACTCCTTGTTAGTTGCGTTTGGATTGTCAAATGGATGGGGCAGCCTCACTATGAAAAAAGACAAAATACAAATTATGAAAAACGGGACAAAAGGTGGGATACAGAATGATTTTAGTAAACTTCCCCAGTACTTACTGAAATCTTCTTGCTCTAATTCCACAGCCTTTGGACGAAAGAATTCCAACGGATACGACAAGAGGAGATCAACAACGGATTTAAATCCAGCTATTTGAGCATCGTAGACATCAAACTGCAGTGCCTGTTTCAAAAAGTACACATTGAAGAAATGACAATGTTACTTGACTGTACGGTCCAATGACCTCGTTCTAACCTGAAGTGAAATTAGGAGTGCCCTCTTAGCGATTTTCCTATCCAACATCCCATAGAGGCAGTAAAGGTAAACTGTGCAAGCGCGAACTCTTGCATCTTCATCCTGTAAGGAAGGGGAGGAGGAGAATTATTAGAAATCGCCAAGATTCAAAGAAAGTTAAGTCATTTCCATAGTTTCGTAAAATCACCTCAAGGCACTGGATAACCTGATATTCGTAGAGTGACCGAAGGTAAGGGCTGATTTTCCGAGTCCAATTCAGAAAGCGTAAAAGTATCGTCAAGGCCTTCAGGACGGAATGGACCATGATGATGCCTCCGTCAGCCCGCGATGGCGTAGACATTGGAGCGCCGGGATCCCGCGAGACAAGAGAATCACTCGTGAACGTATCGTCTGCTCCTCGGATGATGCTGTGCTCTTCAAGGTCTCCTGGGCCATCGCTGCGAGACCCATCGAGATAAGCTGATTCGTCACGCTGTTTCAGCTCCTCTATTTGGACTTGGAGTTCCCTTTCCTTCTGAAGACAAGCGTCGACCTTCTGCTTAATTTCATGGCACTCAAGGTAATTGGCGTCGCTGGTGGCTTTGTCCAAGTTACTGAGAAGATGATGGCGACCAAGAATGGTTTCTGCAACCTGTAATTATGAATAAGAATTCCACCAGAGGGAAGATCAAGGAAGTGACCAAGAAAGAAGTACGAGGAATGAGAAGCTTACCGTTGATTTGAGTTCGATTAACTTGTCCCGCACCTTGACCTGCGGCTGCCTTATCGGCGTGGACGTTGCTTGAAATCGGAATGGTGACTTTCTCCTTGGTGTCAGAAATGGAGAATTAGGGGCGAGACCAGTCATTTCAGCGTCTACAGGGTGCGGCTGGGGAGTATCTTGTTCCACGGAACCGTGGATTGATGCTTCTTGGTGGCTATGAAGTCGATTGGGAGATTTTGGAGACACTATTGTCATGCAATGCACTTGTTCCTCGACTTGCTTTAGTGAAGCGTTTTCTTCAGTCTCCTCCAAAACAGGGACTATCTTTCTTGGACTAGAAATCTCATCCTCGTCCAGATAGCAATCAAAGAACTCCTTCAAAATTACGACCAAGTAATCATCCAGTTTCTCTGCTTCCACCAGCTTCCCACAAAGATCGATGACTGTGTTAATTATTAGTGCGTCTCCAATGACCGGATCGATCAGAATATTTTTCAAGACTTCAACCATTTCACGCCTGAAGCAAAAGAGACATGAGAATTCAGACCCCAGTTTATAAATATTCAATTGTCTTCCGAAAGGATTACCTAACGCTCTCTTCGAAATTTAGAGTATGACAAAGCTTGAGAGTGATGAAGAAACAAATGTGCCTGGAAAAGTCCTCATCTCCCGTCTTTTGTTGCTCACGAAGTACTACCAGGAATCTGTCCAGAATTATAAACCGTAAATGGAATTCAGTTGATTTACAAGGTTGGTTCTATTACCTTTCCAAGTATTCCATGATTTCAATGGGTTCAGGCAACAATCTGTTCGCACAAAACGGAGTGTTTTTGAACTTTTCACATAGTAGTAGCCAAACTTGTGCCTTTTCCACGGTGATTTCAGCCATTGGAATGAGTTTTTGGCCTTCCCCAATAAAAGTCCAGTCAATTTCGTCATACTCCTTCGAGCTTCCTTCACTGTTGAAATGATACGAATTAATTACCATCTCTTTAGATCTGAATCCAAACTACAATGGGTAGATGGGGTATAAAAACTTACGGGTACAAGGCGTCAATTATTTGGCGACCAATTTTCGGCTTCGCAAGCAAGCCCAATCTGCTAAACAGAGTTACTAGGTTGTTGTTGCATTCCGAAAGCCAATGAGGAAGGAGAACTTTAGCAACGACTTCTCGAGCTTTTCCTGTAACACACTTCACTTGTTACTCAGATTTACAGTATTGATGGATCATGCAGCCAGCTTACCGGAAGATGGACTTAATCCCCAATCAAGCAACTTGTGTCTCTCAGCCTTTTTTACCAATCGGGAAAATTCCAATTTGGAAATCTGGAGGAATGCCTCAGTCCGCACGATTTCTGAGGTATCGAACACTCTTGTGATGTACAGTGACGTTTTTATCGATGGAAATTGGGGGAGGAACGACAGAGCTGATCTTCTCACTTCGGGATTTGGATCGTATGATGATGAAAATTGTATTACTAAAAGGCAATATAACGTCACATTAAATCAACCAATCAATAAAAATAAATAAATAATAATTTGAAATTGAACGAAGAGTAAAATGTTAGAATTCGTCTTAAATTTAATTATACCTTGTCGTGCAGCCATGTTATCTCTGAAGTAAGGCAAACATTGAACCGCAATAGTACGTACAGCAGCGATTTTATCCTAGAATGTACGAGAAGTCTTTGAGTAATCAACTTCAGAAGTAATAAAGAAAAAATACAAACCCGAATTCGATTTTGGATCACTTCAGTAAACAGATCATCCCGGACTGGTTTGATTTGTTCAGGATAATTCTCAGCATGCAACAAAATGTCCTTTAGTAGATCTAATATTCGTACTCGCACGTTTGGTCGACGATCACAATGGAACTAGGAAAATAACAATTATTATAGGAGTTGAATTGAGACCACACAGTGGCATTTCCTGAACTGAATTGCCATCGACGACGTACGCCTGTCAGGGCCTCACTTACTTTCAATATAAAATGCGGAATGTGCTTTACTAGTGGGAACGGTGTTTCACTCCCATCTTCCTGAGGACCCATTCTTCCATCTTCCTGTGACATTTGTTGTCCGACCCCAAGCACTGCCGCCTTGAAGAATCTGAATACTGCGTCACTATAAATGTTCTTCTCAGATTGCATGACTGGCAGCATAATGTGCCAGAGACAAGTGGCAAAGTGTTTTTGGTGTCTCTGCAAAATATACAAGGTGTCAAGTTAATTGAATCTCTTGATACTCTTAAGGTTGAGATCTTAAGATCCTTACCATCACATCTTCGTTTCCACTGGGCTTCTTCAGATAAAAATCATTCATTTTAACAAGGAACTTTCGTCTCTGGGTAGTCTTACACAAGTGCTGAATTTCTTGAAAAATTGTAATAATGAAATTAAACACGTCTGAGTTGCAACCAACCACATCACGCTCATATTCATCCATTTCCTTCTCCGCATTTTCATTTCCTTTGATTTTTCTCTTCTTCCTTGGAGGACGCGTTTTCTTTTCTCCTTCAGTTCCAGTATTCGACATTACCACAGGAGTAGTAGAGCTATTATCCTCGATACCCGACTTCTCTCCAAGACCTTGTGTCGAAGTATTTCCAATCTTAGCAGCCTCTTCGGCCTCTTTCATAGCCTGTCGCCGTGTTCGTCGCATCATGAGGGTAGTAGATCCGAAAAGTTCAAAATCTAAAACAAAACAAAACCAGGGGAAATTAAAGAATTCGCGTTGTGCCTAACACTAGCTCTGTCGCTCTTGGACGAAGCGATGAAGGTAATTAAATCAAAAATGGCCACCTTGACCAGCAGCGCCAGGGTATGCATTGCATAAATGCTTAAGGCGGGTGGGCAGTCAGATTTTATCTGTTTTCGCAACCGTACGTACCGTGTCGTTGTCTGCGAGTTGTATTTTGTCCGAGTGCCGGATAATGAATTACTGATGGCAGCTGAGGAGGACGAGTTCTCACTCATCATGAAATAACATTTTTGAAAGTAAAATGAGTGATTGATTAATTAATTAATTAAATTATGGACGTAAACTTCAAGAATTAATTTACACAAAATATTCCCGGCATTTGGGTTTGTAATTTTTGCCTCCAAAATATTTTTAATATTAAACCCGCCCGCGAAGTCAATTTCTTTTGTTTTGTTTTTTTTGTCAAATTCTCCAGGTTTTGTTTTTGATTTTGATGAACTTTTATTCAACTTTGGGGTTTTTTGGTGGTCCAGTTCCAGTTCCAGTTGTTTGCCAGTGCCTTCTGAGGATATCTTCGGAAATATTCTGTCAGCATCAGCTATTTGCATCCCGGCCACCGGTTGAATGAAAGCTGTCCATGCTCATTCCTGTTCAATATCCGTCTTATGAACTATTGACGGTAGTAGCAATTGCATGCAAAAGAGTTACTATTTTACCCTCTAGAAGCTTCCAACGAAGCCCCAATTATTGTCATTATCTCAGGACTCAGGGACTATAAAATGTCTACGAAAAGAAGTTCGAGTAATAAGAAAGGGAAGAAGGTATCTGCCGAACTCCAGGCTTCTGGGAAACAGCCCACAATACTTTCCTATTTTTTTCCAAAGGCAGCGCCAGTACACAGCGTTGCGGAATCCAATGACGCTGGACAGTGGCCAGTAAGTTATTGGGCAAATCAAATTATTAATTGAAAATTTGACTTATCTATCCCCGATTTGTCACTTTGTGTAGAACGGGAAAAGGGCTGAGCGAGAAGAGAGGTCAAATGATTTGGGAGAAGAAAACGGGATTGGGATTGAACCATCGATTAAAAGGATCAAGATCACCACTCCAAGTCCGGACGGGGACGACGAGAGTAATCGAAAGCTTGAAGTAAGTCTGCCACTCGTTTTGTCATTGTGTCATTCTCATTGGAAACGATCGTTTAGGAGGTCAGCCTACAGAGAAATAGAGGATTAGGGAAACGAGTCAATTGAAATTACACTTCTTTTTTCGTCCTAGGGTCAGGGACGGTTGCTGGAGAAGGTGAGTAACTTTAGCATTCTTGACGAGAACATGGGGATCAGTTGGTTCCTTGCGCTCGAGAAAGAGTTTGAAAAGGAATATTTCAAATCGGTAAGAAATTCATAACTCTAAATTACAACGAACGAGAGGCTGGCAATTGTATTGGAATGTAACTGTTGGTATATTTCTCTTTTAGTTGGATGAATTTGTGACAAACTCAAGGAACCGTGGAACCGTCTATCCTCCCCCAGCCAAAGTGTGGGAATGGACACGACATACTTCTATTCAGGACATAAAAGTTGTCATCCTCGGTCAAGATCCATATCACGGAGTTGATCAAGCTCACGGTCTTTGCTTTAGCGTCATGAATGTTTCACCTCCACCAAGTCTTGTGAACATGTATAAAGGTATGCTCTCCGGTTGCGGCATTGGGCAATCCATGACATCGTTTACCGAATGTTGTTCCTCTTAGAATTGGAGACTGACATTCCAAACTTTCAAATCCCGAAGCATGGATATCTGGCTGGTTGGGCTGCACAAGGTTAATAATTCAATTCCAAACTTAAAATCTAAGTTTTAGTATTCCCATTCAATTCCTTTGTGTGATGTGATTATTAGGGGTCCTACTTTTGAACGCGGTTCTCACCGTGGACGCTCATCAAGCAAACAGCCATAAAGAACGAGGGTGGGAGAAAGTGACGGATGCCACGATTTCTTGGATTTCTGATAATCTGAACTCGGTTGTATTTCTCCTCTGGGGTGCATATGCCCAGAAGAAGGCCTCTCGACTGGACAAGGTCAGGCGAATGCCCATTCAAATATTCATGACGGATTGATTCAACTTAAATATGACCCAAACTTTGTTAACTTTTTAGAAGAAGCATCATCTCCTTCAAGCCGTCCATCCATCCCCATTGTCAGCACACAGGGGATTCTTTGGATGTAAACATTTTTCGAAATGCAATGAGCTCCTACAAAAATGTGGTAAGACGCCAATCGATTGGAACAAATTGCCAAGCCCCTAATCAAGGTCGCCTAACTGCTTCGTTTTGCCTTCCTGGATAAATTAAGTGTATATTCACATTTTCACATAATTAAGCGAATTAACTTGCCGTCGAGCATCGGTGCATAGGTATTAGCGAAAAGCTGAGCCTTTAATTGAAAAAAAAATTACTTCAAATCACATCACGTTTCGATAAAAAGTGCTAATTTTATATATTGATTGACCTACTTAAGTTTTAATAAATTAAAATTGGAATTCGATCTGGCAGCTCATTGGCAAATTAAAAAGTTGCGAATAAATAGTGGCAGAATCCCCCACACCGTGAAGTCTCAACCCATCACAGAAAGTCAGCCCCAGTACTTGCCCCACCCGTGACTTCGCAAATGGTGGTAGCAAGTCGCTTTGAATGTTCGAGGACACAGGATGATGTGACAAGTCCTAGATGAATGCAGAAGAGTTCCAGGCATCGGACCTTTGATTGTAACGCTGGAGTTGGGAAGAACTCATCCAGCAATTGTCTGAAAATGAAAAGAGATATCATCATCAACATTATTGATTGTGCAATGTGTTTTATTACTTGTAGAAATCGGCACATAAGATCCCTGGAATTGGAAAACTTTCCCATGGAAGAGCAGACTGCGCTTTGGGTCGGATTGCTTGTCCCTGTTCAAATTAATTGTTCGCATCAAAAAGGAATAAATAGAAGAATTATTAGGAAACATACCATAGAATCTTCAAACCAAAGAAAATAAGCGTAGTTGAAGGCACTGTCCTTCCACATCAATGAGAAATTTCCCTGTTGCATGTGCTCCCGAGCGAATTTCACCATGTTCCAAATCTAATTAGAGGAAATTTTTACGTTGGAAAATCTCATCTCCTTCCACCCAAAGAAATTCAGCTGAAATGGATGATTGTTGGTTACCTTTTTCTTGGACAGTTTCACGGTATCATTTCTCGTAAAATCCAAGGCAGGCATTGTTACCCAATGCTCGTTCCTATCAATGTATATAAAGTGTACCAATCCTGGGAACTCTTCCAAGTACTTATTAATTGGCAAATTCTGACGGGCCCCCAACGTCGTGTTCCTGATGGACTTCACCTTGAGAAAGTCCCAGAAATCCGCGGTGTCTGTCTGAATCTGCCTCCAGATGGATTTCAGAACAGTTTCTGGCATTCCCTTCAGCACTTCACTTTCGTTGAAATAAGATCGAAATGTGTCTCTGAAAACGTCCGTGAGTGGACCAATCTGGAGATTGATTGGATCCTTGCTCTTCAAGTACTGTTGAAATCCGGTTTTGAACCGATCCCATCTTCCTACCAAATCCGACCTTACAATTGTGTTTTTGTGTTTCTTGAGATGTTCCATGACTTTCTTCGTCGAGGTTTCCAACATGTCAAAGTAATGTTTGTCTTTTGTAATGTCCCGTTTGCTCTCCATAAAATCATTGGCAAGCTGGATTGATGTCCCCACTTGTGTCGTGAGGGAACTCACCGCGGACTAGGGAAAGAAAACGTTCAGTGTTAGGAGAAAGCCTACACGTATAAAATCGCTGGAATTGTAAAATCCTCACCTCACAAACCAACACGAGGTACAATCCAGGTTGGATGAGACCAATATGAATTCGATGAGGCACAAAGTTCACTCCTGTTTTGAGCAGAATAAAGTAGTGTTTAATTATACCTGAAAAAAAATTAAACGAACATCAAATCGATAAACTTTGTGAAACGTTAACCTGCTTGCTGAACAATGTTCTTACTGAAATCCGTAATGACTGGAAGAAATGAGGGATCAGCCCTTTCTTCAACGTGTTCTGGAAATTGGTTAAGCTCTTCATCCGAATCAAAATGGCTGAGAGATGAGCAGAAGGATTCATCGTCCTCGTCGTCTCCAGAGGAGCCTTCTTCCGATGTAGAAGAAAGCAAGAGTACGGCGGGGTCAAGGTCTTTCGTCTCTGGCAGACTTGTTTTCTCGCCTTTCCTCCGTTGATAGCCAGAAGCTGCTGTGGTTCCATGTTGGGGCCACGACTTTTGACAAAGAGTGATTAAGAAAAGGAGATCTTGCGAAGTTAAATGGAAGGACTAGAAAATCAGAACGCAAGTATGACTATTAGCGTAGCATCCATCAGCATAAAATAATCCGTAGTTCCTTACCCGTCGTGTGGAATACCAACTCAGAAGTTTTGTTTCCAGGAACAGGATGGCATGGACATGATCTGTTCCATAGCTTCTGACTTTGGTTGCCGCCTGTTCCAAGGACTTCATTAGGGCCGAGCTGAGCTGAACATTGACCATCATTTGCTCCACTGCCTCCACCAGGAAGGACTGATCTGATAAATGAAGCCTCCCCCACGTTCCCAGCAGTTGATCCAACAACTCGGAGTGATACTCGGAAGTTTTCAATCTGAAAGTCAGAATTTCGTTTTTAAACATCACTGTTATATTTTGGTTGAAACGAGAAGGAAGATGTTGGAAGGAGATGTTGTTCATCCTTACATCGACACGTCGGGACCACAAATGTATGTCACGAATTCCTGAAAACATTGTCAATGATATATGTTATTGCCTTCGCGTTAGCAAACTGCCCTATCCAAAAAGGTAAAATTTGAGCCTCACTATGCAAACACCCAAGCATCTTCGGAGGAATGAAATTTCTTCATCGCCAATTTTCAGAAACAGGAATCCCATGTACTGGAAATGCAACAAACATCAATTTACAAGTTACAACTACATTCGTGTTGTTGTAAGCACCATTTCATTTTAAATTAATTGAGCTTACATCTTGGAAAACAATATTGGTCCCATCCGCACACTGGACTGAATTGTAAGGATTCCCAAACTGTTCCTTCATAAAGCGATGGGACGTTACGAGAGGACTGAAGAGTTGAATTATAACATTTGGATCCACGGCTCGTTTTCCTTTCTAGATTCCAGACGAAAAAGAATTGAGCATTCTGTTTTTTCAATATAACTCAGAAATGTTGCGTGTGAGTCTCACCCCGAGAAGGGTGGAATGTTTTGAGCTAACGAGCCCTTGCGTCTCCGCCAGTCGCTCCACATGCTGGACAAATTTGGAGCAGCAGTTGAGATATACGATATCGTTCAGGTTGTTGAAAATTATTAGAGTCTTCATTTCTGGACCGATGTAGCAAAATATAGTTGGATTGGTAGTCACTTCTTAATTCCGTCAATTGAACTTTAGTTGGCGTTTAATGACCTCTTCTGAGATCTCATGACCGTTCAGGGTATTGTGCAAATGAATCAAGTTTTGCAAACACAATCATCTCCGTCACAGCAATCCGTAGTC
The DNA here is from genome assembly GCA_034694825.1 of Anurida granaria. Classification (NCBI taxonomy): domain Eukaryota; kingdom Metazoa; phylum Arthropoda; class Collembola; order Poduromorpha; family Neanuridae; genus Anurida; species Anurida granaria. The sequence continues at coordinate 808 of JAQIWD010001569.1, read as the reverse complement.
CATTATCCCTATCTTCGTCTACCTACACGGGGGAGGGATAAAACTAGTTTCCTATTCCGAAAACCACACACTCTAATCACAAAAGTTGTCAAATTGGTGATAACCTGTTTCGCAGGAAGATAAGACTATTTACTGGTACCAGTAGGACTGATTCGCATTAATTAAACTCGGTGTCAATAACTTTCCCAGATAAATAAACTTGAATCAGTTGAAATAAGCAAAATCCTTCTGAAAATAAAAATAGAAAGTAGAATCAGTAATTACGAGTGAAAATTGAGATAAAATTCAAAATGTTAACATTGCCTGTTTAGGTTGGATGACTAATTGGTCTATGATCCATCAGCACGTGTATAATTGTAATTGCATTGATATAGTTGGGAGGGATTGCAAAACTTGATATCTGGAAAGTACAAAGTATACAATTGGATTTGGATTTAGAAGCTGCCTTATCGATCGATCTCAGCAGCTTCCCGCTATGGTTGCCGAACAGGAATCTCTGGAGAAGTTTGAGACGTGGTCTCAGCTCAGATTCCTGGGGTTGAGAACTTAACTAAAACTAAAACAATTCATCAATGGGTTTCTACTGCAGTTAAGATTACCTGGCGAGACATTGATGTCGCTTTCTCCGTCCAATCGGAGTATTAGATTAGATTGAGAATTTGGGTACATTCCGACTCCCGAGCCCCGTTCCACCCCTCAGTATTCTATGGAGGGATAGAAGTAAAAAAACGAATTTACGGTTTGCGCACATATAAACTGTAGGCACACACACATAAAACAAAAACACACATAAAAGTTAAATGTGCGC
>JAQIWD010001568.1:0-11918 GCA_034694825.1 Anurida granaria | reverse complement strand
GCGACGAAGCGACAGGTCAACTTGTGACCTAGCCTACGCGAAGCGCCTTGACCTCCTGAAAAAAATGAGCTATCACTTGATCAAATCGGTTGGGTGGTTTAGGAGGAGTAGTGTAAAAAGACAGACAGACAGACAGACAAACAAACAGATGGACGATTTTATATAAAGAGATTGGCAATTTTATTTACGAGGGACTGTGGTAGTTGGGAGTACAGGTTAGGAATGGCTGTACTGTCTCATCGACATACCTCCAAACTTTTTCCCTGCAATCAAACCAACCACCTCCAATCTCAGGTAGGCAGAGGAGAAGAATTGATGTCTTAACCACTGACCCACTCGCTCTAGTAATTACGATGTCACATATATACATGCATGAATGTACATTGCCTCATGAGGTACAAATTCTAGCAATCTTGAATCGACACAGAACATGGATTGATACTTAATGAAGGTACTGAGCTCTTCAGTAATTTGTTTTTACAGTTTTTTAAAATCACTCCCTTTATTCTGCCGGCGGAGCCTAGTCAGCCTCCCAACACCACACTCTCATGCCAACGTGAAGACGAGGCGAGGGTCACCAATTAGGAACATATTTTTGTAATAGAATTGAGGAGGAATTAGGTCGAGATAAATGCGTGTTAAGTAATATTGAGTCAAAATGAAAATTAATTTAGGTAAAGTCCCATTAAATAATACTGTTTAATTTTAAACAATTAATCGATTACGAATCAATTATAAACGGAATATTTCTGTGTAGCAATTAAAGTTATAATTACGCCATAAATCTGCGAGAGACATCACAATTAGACAGTCAGTTCCCGCATATGGGATAAGACTCAGGGTAATAATCGCGCTTTTTTAAATTAAACCATTTTAATTGATGGGGTACTAATAATTTATCAAAACAAAATGCAATACATATCAGGAGAAGGAACAAATAGACATTCGTACGCCTCCAGGACTTGCGACTGCTACTGCACAAACGTTGGATGCTAAAATACTGCCATCTGACATTATATAATAGAACATGCAAGCTGACAAATTATTATTATTTCAATTAATCTAAAACAGTTTTCGTAATAAAAAAAAAATAATTTTTTTTTTTTTTTTTATATCAAAATTCAATGCGGGTCTTTTTTGGAATAGATGTAAACCTACAAGAGATAGATTCCATGGAAACAATTTTTGAGTCAAAACTATTGCGGGGTATTATATTCAAACACACGTTCAGTTTCATTTTTGTTAAACAGCAGACCTAAGATCTTTATTTAAGCTACCTCTCCAATGACTCAAGACAAAACAATAAACTCACTATAAATTTCCTTTAACCAAAATAGAGAACATAGGTCGCAGAATCCAGGTACACAGGTCGCACGCGAATGACTCGTGCAGTTCCCAAGGTAATCGTGTTAATTGTTGACCTGAAACTGCGGGAGTATATTCCATTAAGTTTGGCTAATGACATGACGTAGCGAGGACAGTAGCAAATTGTTTGGTCGATGATCTCATATGAGGTCCCATGGCGCAGTCGGGACGACTGCCAACCTTACCTTTTGCTACTGCCAGAGCCCAACTGAAATTTGAGTTGAGTGTAGAGAAGGTATTCCCATGCACTTTGTATGTTAAAATACCGACTTTTTTTTTAACTGACAGTAGCCGCTTGACCTTTCGGCTATGAGGTCAGAATATTAACGAGAATTTACTGTCAAAATTTGGGGTGATTTGGATAATTGGTTGCTCGAATAATCAACTACCAAATTAGCCACGGTGAATGGATGAATGGAGTGCGTCAGGTTGTTAGGTGGCTCCCCCTCACCAACAACTTCTCTACATGAACTACCATGCATAGGGGTCCACTTGAATAGGCACTAAAGACGGAACTCAAATCGTAGTTGGGCAATGCTACTGCCTTCCCACGCTAACTATCAGATTTTGGGCCGAACTGTAATCCAGGATTTCCCCGTTCCATCAAATCGCTAAAGAGATTTCAGGGAGACTGCTCCCTGAAATTGAGGACTGATTACTGTTTTTTGACACGCTGTTATTGTTACTTCAAGCTAGTTATATATGACAAGTGCCGCAACTCATTGCCAAATTGAAGCCTTGAAGCCCAATATACAAAGTGTATCATTAACTGTTGCATTCACATTTCATGATTAGCGAGAGAACAGAGTTAGCAAACGATAACTGAAATGTTTGTAGTTAATCTTTATCATACTTTAACACGGAAATTTTTTTTATTGAGATTAATCATGAAGACTAATTCGTCTGGCATCACCTCAATATGCCGTGGTAACAAATTATTATTGAGTTGAAAGATGCGGTTCCCTTGCTTCCTGTTTCCGACTAAACACAGAAACGTAATTTAATTAATAAAGAATTTTCCAACGGACTTATTCACTAATCTCAAATGAAATCAGTTGTTTGTTATTGATTTGTCATCCTGTTTTGTTTTTGACGCTGATGATATTAACGTTTACTAATGTTTACGTCATTAATTCTTTGCAGTTGGATTTCCACGAAATATTGCGGAGCTAGTACTGCCGAATTAGATTAGGGATTAATTAATTGTGGATTCCAAGTAAATAATCACTTTTCCATCGTCAGAATACTTTGAATTTATTCTTTGACCAAATCATGGAGAAACATCAATTCACTTCATGGGGTATAAATACTTGATCAACGAATTCAGAATTTATCCAAAACTTCCAAACAATATCTACTTAATCCTCACCATCTACTCTACACTACACTTTCCATTCGAAATGGCTTCACTGAGACTAATTTCCCTCTGTGCAATTGTCGCCAGTCTGGTAAGTGTATTCAAACATTTTTAGAAATCAACTTAAAAAACATGATGATGGAGCAACACACTGACATTTTATTATACATTTTAGGCAATGGCTGATGCTGGTCTTACGAAGAATGCTGAAGGTCTTTCCAAGACCATCAAAACTGGAAATGTTCCTGCGCCTTTCTCCACACTGAAGGACGGTTTGATCCAAGCGCTGAAATTGGCGGATGCTGATAAATGCACTTGGTGCGGAGGATTCACGTCATATCAATGCGCTGTTGCCTGTGGGTCTTATGGATACGCATGTTATGCATGCAGGTCCTGCGACTGCTTCTGCACAAATTACGGATGCTAAAATTGACAATAACATACGACGTGTTGCTGACGAACAGCTTATTCTAATTAAATTTAGTCAAAACCGCGTTGAATTAGGAATAAATCCAATTTCTGACATTTATTTCATTCCCTTCTCAATCAACCTTGTAATTCCAAATTGGAATGAAATTCTTGAAAAATTGATGGGAACAAAAACGACACATATGGGGAATGATTAAAAAAACGTTGTACAGAGGGTTTGGCAGATCTATTTGAACAACTTCCCATGCGACAGCAAAATTTTGGCAAATTTTTATGCACAATAGAGGTCAGTTAACTCAGTTAGGAGTAAGCATGTGAAACCAGCCCTCCTAATTGAACTTCTAATCTTCCCCATTATTGCCAAATTTTTCAAATTTGAAAGTTTCCTAATCGCCATGCTACATGTGTTAACCAATTACTTCCACCCCCCTCGCCTCCAGAGGCGAATGGTTGGGGGGGTGGAAGTCTATGATAAAGTTTTATTTAGTATTTATCTCAAACTGAGTCATTCCGGGTTGATGAGAGTGGTTGGTGACTTACCATGACTAATTAAGGTAAAAAAGTTATGTTTGAAAAGTAAAACCATAATAAACCTGAATTTAATTAATTCACTTGGATTTTTGAATTACTGAACAAAAAATTGTCCAGCCAGGTGCCCACCGTTATTCTAGGCTACTAAGCTGATTCTAGGACGAGACCAAATTTTCAAACAACCAAATCAATCATCTTTGGCCGTGAATTAAACCACCCAGGGTTTTAAGTAAAATTACCCAGGGCCATCAGTAATTACATCCAGGAAGTGATTTCCTCCAGGGAATAGGTAAAAGTATCCAGGCAAAACAAATTAATACCTCCAGGTAAAAAATATTTTTCTCCAGCAAAACTACGTTGCAACTTGCAACATTCTGATAGTTTATTTTTACATTCCAGACCTTCGCTGATGCTGGTCTAACAAAGAATGCAGACGGTCTTTCCAAAACGATCAAAAGTGGAGACGTCCCTCCAGCTTTCTCCACACTGAAGGACGGTTTTATTCAAACCCTGAAATTGGCGGATGCTGAAAAATGCACGTGGTGTGGAGGATTCACGTCATACCAATGCGCCGTCGCTTGTGGGTCTTATGGATACGCATGTTATGCATGCAGGACCTGCGACTGCTTTTGCACTAACTGCGGATGCTGAAAATGACAATATAACATTCGAACAACTCATTCCAGTTTAATCAGAGCCACTTTAAATTAAGCAATAAATCACATTTTTGATATTTATTTAATTCCCTTCTCAATCAACCTTGTATTTCCAAATCGGTATGAAATCCTTGAAAAATTGTAAAGGGTCAACATTGATGGGAACACAAACTACAAATATAGGGAATGATTAAAAGTAATCATTGTTGGGCTTTGAACTGAATTTCGTTGGGCTGCGTTTTTCATCCCTAATCGAATCAGCCATGCTTGGTTCTAAGGATTCAAGCAAAACTAAATTGGTTGTCTTTACCACTTACTATCCTAGGATAGGCAGCACTGTATGATGTAAACGGAGTTAATTAATTTTTGCACGACACTCGCAATAAGAGCCACATTTTGTTCACTAGAAATTTATATTTTATTTTCTCACAATTCATAAAACGGGCAAAAGTTACCTTTACCGTTTCAAAACTGAAATATAATTCAATTGGAAATCTTTAAGTGACGTCAATCCGGAGAAATTATTCGAGTTTAAATAGTTAAATCTGCGTTTCTCAAACAAAAATATTTTTGCATTTTTGCAATGTCTAAAAGTGTGCCATGACAAATGGGTACGTTAACCATATACCATTTCCATAACGCTGTTGTACAGCAAGGTATTAATCAAAAAATTGGAACCCCTTTGCAAAATGCATGGGAAAACGTATTTTAAATTACAAAAATCTAAATGTCTAACAGTAATTCATTTCAAAATTTAAAAATTCTGTCAGTCACGGTAGCACACTGTGTTGACTAATAAAGGGTGAAAAGGGATGCTACCTAGAATTAGTTCATTCGACGGGGTAAAACGCAATAATGCAACTTGTGCAAGAACTTCGCCTCCCTAATGCTAGTTCTCATAAGCCAGAATACCGGGTTCGAAGTGTATCGAATTCCGTAAGTTTCGGCAAATGTTTTGGTGAATTCGTTTCAACGCAATAATAGCCAACTCAGTGTGCTATCCTCACTGACAAAATTATTTATTTAAATTCAAATAAACAATAAATTTTTAAAGTCATGTATTCATAATTATTGGGTGTCAAGTAATGTGCCTCATAAAACCATTAACCAGCCTCATAGAAATTAATGAATGGAGCCTCATGGAGTTGACCCTCATAATTGACTTTTTCAAAAATTAATATTAATTGGAATCAGCCTCATAGGTTTTTCAATTTGCCTCGTTCATATTTTTACACATAAAATGTGCAAAGTAAAACATTTTGCCCAACACTGGTGAAAAGTGAATATAATCTTTTAGGATTCCCGGGCATATTAACTTGACAGCTATAGTTTAGAGAGTTCGTTAAATTTCATTCTAAATTTTTAATTCGCCTGAAGTTATTTTTTAAGAAATGTCTGGTTTAGATACTCTGGATAAATTTTGACCAGGTCGAAAATGCACCTGTTGATGAAGAACGAAGAATGTTTAGGCATTAGGCTTAGGACTACAATTTGACTACGATGACTGGAAGCGGTCAACATGCTCCTGTTACAATTACAAAAGGCAGAACATTTGTAAATACGTTATAGGTGTGGCTGCAGTTAAGGTTTTACACACTTTCCCCGATGCTGCAAAAACGGACAAGATCGGAACAAAGCGTAAGCTGGGAAGGGCAGAGAGGAAATCTTCTAGTAGAGTAATTTGAGTATAGTTTTGTTTGCTCTCCGACAAAATTTTAATAGGCCTAAAATGTGTAGGCCAAAATTAAGTCAGACAGTAGATTAAATGAATTTAAATTTTCATTGTTTTCTGACAAATGTCAACATGCTGAATTGGGATGGCTAGAACGTCAAGGTCAGAAGATGTCAGATAGTAAATTAAATAAGTTCAGTTTTGTTTCCTTTGTGACGAAATGTAAATTAAAGTACATTTGAACATTAAAACTCCCAGGAGGCTGGTTAATTTAACATATGAGGGCGTTCCATATTTTCATGAGGTTTTAAAAATGAACTATGAGGCTCAACCCCATGAGGCTCCATTCAATAATTTCTATGAGGCTGGAATCGTACTGTGAGGCACGGTAATATTTTCTCATAATTATTCAAGTCGTTGCAAACTACGAGCAGTTCCTAAAATCGTAATATCCGTACTCTTAGCATTACAAAATGTGTTAATTCAAGCGTCTTTGAACACTTTTCGCATGGATTCATGTAATTCGCTTAAAACTAAAATTTCCTTGTTATGTATGTATACGGATGAATAAAATTATTGAGATAGAGATGCATGTGTGAGATGGTTTTATTTCATTTGAACCAGGAATTGAAATGCGCCATAAATGTCATAGGGCACAGTAATATATACAGTAATAGTATACCCAAGTAGCGGAGAAATATAGGTGGGAGACTCCGATATGACCAGGGAACTCTTATTTGTCATCCCCGATGTCGTCCGGAAGTTTTTGGAGAAAAACGGAATTCGGTTTTTTGGTATGTGGGGCATTATCGCCTTCAGATATGACCCGGGGACTATTATTTGTCTTCCCCGATGTCATCCGGTGGTTTTTAGAGAAAACCCCGAATTCAGTTTTTTCGGATTTTGGTCTTTGGGCGCTTTGAATATGACCCTTGGACTCCTATTTGTCATCCCCATTGTCGTCTGCAAATTTGTGGAGAAAAAACCGAATTCGGTTTTTTGGAATTTGGGTGATTGTTGCCTTCGGATATGACCTGGGAACTTTTATTTGTCATCCCCGATGTCATCCGGTGGTTTTTGGAAAAAACCCGAATTCAGTTTTTTCGGATTTTGGTCATTGGAAGGTTCGAATGTGACCAGGAGACTCATATTTGTCATTCCCGATGTCATCCGATGGTTTTTGAAAAAAAAAAACGAATTCGGATTTTTCGTTTTTTCGGGAGCCTGGGTGCCCGGGACCCGGATAACGAGGATGTCCTCAAGCTATCAAGTGCATCAAGTGGTCCAGAGAAATTTTCCAGGATCACGTCGGAGATGGGGGAATCATTGGGGCCCCCGCGCCATCACAACTCCCCCAATAGACGCACCAAATGGGAAAGGGTTCCAAGGTTTTTCGTTAATAATAATTTGTTAAGTGTTAGTTGGTTAAGCTTAAATTTTTTTAAAGTTATGACATCCATATTAATTACTGACTCAATTTGAAGTAATAATTGGCTATCATTAAGTACTAATTCGCATTCCCAACATTTGCTCCTGTAACATGACATGATTGGAAAGTAAGGAAAATAAACCCAAAACTCCGCTACTTATTTTAATAAACAATGAGTGGCAACACAAAACATGCGCACCAGAAAAGTAGTAAATATCAAATTAAAATAGGGCATGCTGCATCTATTAAAGTTCTCACTAAGAAGCCAACCGTTTGAATTTTACAATGATTAGGCTTTCAATTGCATGTAATATCCAGAAACATTAGATATTGAGAAATGAAATATATAGCCAATTCATAATATTCACAAATTTACAAAACTCAACCTTCTAAATAGGATTTTACAATTTCAGATTCAAGATATTTGATTCTACACAATCGTAATGTATAGAATTAAGTCAAATGGATAGACTTGCAGGTATAAATACATTTCCAAGTTATCGTAATCACACAAAACTTACTTAAGTAACCACTTTATGTCGATTACGTTGGTGGCGGTCCAGTTGATACTTTGTTTTAAATGCAACATTCTCACATTTGTTGCAGGGAAACGCCAATTCCTTTGTATGTGTCAGTAGATGCTCCTTCAGTGCCCCACTTTGGACAAAGGCCTGATCGCAAAATTGGCATTTAAACGGTCTCTCCCCAGTGTGAATGCGCATGTGCTTATTAAAATCCGACTTGTATACGAACCCTTTTCTACAAACTTTGCACTCCAAATTCGTTTCTCCGTTGTGCATTTGAAGATGAAGTCTGAGCCTCGTCCACATTCCAAATGTCTTACTGCAGATGGTGCATTGAAAGGGTTTCTCCGTTGTATGCGTCATTAAATGTCCTTTCAAACTGTCATTCCGTCCAAAAGTCTTGGGACAAAACGTGCACTTGAAAGTTTTCTCAACAGCATGCGTGCGGATATGGGACTTCCGATTTGATGGCGTCAGGAAGTCTTTTCCGCACAAATCACACTTGAATTTTTTAGTTCCATCTCCGTGTCGTGCCTGGAGGTGGCACTGCAAAGTATATTTGTGGGCGAAACGTGATTCACACTGGTCGCACTCAAATTCCTTTTTCTTCGTATGAATCAATGAATGTGATTTTAAACTACTAATTTGCTTGAAAAGAGCGGGACAGAGTTCACATTGGTAAGGCCGCTCATTCGTATGAATGCGCATGTGAGCCTGGAGATGTGATCTTTCGACTGCCGCGTAGTTACATAAATTGCACTTTTGGACCTTGATGCCTGCGTGTCTCTTCAAATGCTGCCTCAGATGAGATTTTGTTCCGAATGATTTGGGGCACTCGTCGCACTTGAACGGTTTTTCTCCATTGTGTCTCCGCATGTGCTCTGCCAGTTTCGTCTTGCCTGCGGCTGCATAGCCACAGATACCGCACATGAAAGCACTCACCCTGGTGTGTATAATCAAATGATATTGTAAGTAAGCACGGCTTCGAAACTGCTTATCGCAGTTTGGGCATTGGGTCAGCCCAACTTTCGTGTGACCTTTCAAATGAATTTGCAAAGTGGAATTTTTCACAAATGTTTTGTCACAGTAGAGGCATTTGAAGGGTTTGACTTCGAGATGAGTGAGGGCGTGTCCCACAAGGTCCCCTTTCCTTTTGAATCCCTTTGAGCACAACTTGCAGACGAATGGTCGGGTATCCGAGTGAACAATTGCATGCAGCTTCAAGGTCACGGCCGTGTTGAATTTTATTGAGCATATGCCACACTTCAATATTTTCCCACTTGTTGGTGACATATTGGATTCAATTCTCTTCAAAAGTACAACTGGAGAATATTTCTGAAACAGAGATTGGATCTTTTGGATTTTCAAAAAAGTTTACGTAAACAGGTAGTAAGTTATTAACTTACATAATTAACTTCCTCATTTACGATCGGATCCTCCACGTTCGAATCCCGAACTCGTACAGGTGACCTCGACTTCATTATTCAAATTATTTATCAATCCAAGTTGTACTGATTTTAATTTCAATTTGAAACTGGCTGAAAAATGTATTATCACACAGTAGAGAACTCAAATATTACTAAAGTGGAGGGAATCCAGGTTACGAGGGGTGGGTTTGATTTATGATTATGCCAGGGAAATTCTTATGCCTCCTTGGATTCATTCACTCGCAGAATACAGCGACCCATAGGGGCCAGGGTACCGTTCGTCATTTCAAAGCAAAAAGAAAGATGGAAAAGGAAAAAAAAAGTTGAAATGAAAGTACAAAATGAAAACTCAATTTGTTTTACCCAAATCTTAGGGCCGCAATAGCACTTTAAAATGAATGACTGGCCCAGAATCGACAATCTCACCCTCTCGAAGCAATAACTTCATTTTCACGTCTTATTACTGTGACCAATCCTATAGCCTAATTAACGTCATATATAATTAATTTCACTCGTTAAAATACTTACTGAACTTAATTATTTGTTTCAAAAAATGTACTCTACCGCTTTTTTGCAGATTTCTTGACACCCCATGCAAAATCAAGCAGAAAAACAAAAATTTTTAAAAACGCGGGAGTTTTGAAATTCGTTATTTCAAACCCTTTTCACAAAATACAATCAAAATTGTGAAATTCCCACTCCTTCATTGTCTGAATAGGTCTTGAATCATCAATGTTTAATACACTCTAGCAATGCAGATTCAGCAAACTCAAAACCAATTCAGTAAATGAAAGAGTGGGAATTTAAAACTTCTGGTTGGACTTCGTTAGAAGGGTTTGAAACAATGAATTCAAAAATGATGTCAAAATTTCAAAATTTCCGTGTTTAAAAAAAATTCGTTTCTCTGCTTGATTTTGCATGGGATTGCCAAGAAATCTGCAAAATGGCGGTAGAGAACATTTATTAACGCAACTAATTAAGTTAATTTAGTAATTAACGCGTGGACTTAACCATAGCACGCTAGTTAGGTCAGGTAGAGTAGTCACCGTAATATGATGTGAAAATGGGGTGATTGGTGCGTTAGGCTTAAGATTGGCACTTCCGGGCCAGTCATGCATTTTACGTGCTAAAGCGGTCCTGTGATTTGGGTAAAACCAGGGTTGTTTTAGTGAAAACGAACAGAGTCCAGTTCTCTGTTCGAATTGGACTCTGTTCATTTCCACTAAAACAACCCTGGGTAAAACAAAATGCGTTTTCATTAGTCTTTGATTTCAATATTTTTTTTAACTTTTCATTTCACTCTTTGGTTTGAAACGACGAAATATGCATTGGCCGTTATGGGTCGCTGTAGTAGAGTGAAAAAATTCCTCCTGAACCCTTCAAATATATCAACATGAGAAAAGTTTTTCGTATTTCTACTCCCTTTCTTTTTAGTACAATTTCGGCCAGAGGATGGATTTTATCGAGGGGAGCAATACAATAGAAAAAATTACCAACAATTGAACCCCGAGCGGGTCGTCGGTCTCACTAGTCGTCCGATGCGATATAAAAAACAAAGCCCACTAGTCATCTCTCTATCTTATATTCAACTCTGTGGATTTTATTGTCAAGCAAAGGATGAGTTCTGCAACGCAATTAAAAAATCAAATAAAGCGACTCCAATAACTTCAACTGAAATCGCCTAATGTTATTTGATTTTATTCACAGCTGTTGGATACTAGTTCGGTTTAACCATGAATATGTATACTAAACCGGACTAAAGCGATGGTGCAACCAAGTACCGCCATTGAGATGCATTGAATTCCTGAAACTGCGAATTTGAATTTTTCGTTTTTCGGGATGTCACCGCGGTCATCGGGACCATGATATCTTTACGTTCGATGAAAAGTTAGAAAAAAACTTTTAGCACCCCGAGTTCGGATTTTTTGGTTTTTTGGGATGTTAGAGGTAACGGAGGTAATCGGGCCCATGGTATCTTTCCATTTCATGGAAAGTTAGGAAAAAACTTTTTGCCCCCCGAATTCGGATTTTTCGGCTTTTGACCCGGAAGGCTGTGACTGACGTAAACGTCCCCACGCCCAAAGTTGATGTCCTTGACGAGACGAAGAACTTTTGTAGAGGTCATTTTTTACTTTGTCGGTCATGAAAATCGGTGACCCCCCGAAGGAGGTCACTGATTGGTTGAATCAGTGAGTGAGATTTTTACAGAAAAAATGTTAATGGATTATTTGCTTTGTAGATTGTCACTTTTTTTCGTTGAATCATACAAGGGGGACGATAAATAATAATGTACTGCCTGCACGCATAACGGAAAATTACAAAACTGATTATATTTCATCATTTTTTGTACTTATTATAAGTACCGTCAGTTCTATTTGGCTTTATTTTCAGCACTTCCAAAGTAAAATTCCGAATTAATACTTGAGCAAAAGTGAACCAATTGTTAAAATCAGTAGGAACATAGCAGATTAATACTTCAAAGTTAAGTCAATAATTAATAAAAAATGAATGTCATAACCTAAAATTTG